>SKCR01040876.1:0-220242 GCA_019454045.1 Zanthoxylum bungeanum | reverse complement strand
TATTTAATGATTAAACCTTTATGGATTGATACTGTCTCATATCATCTCAATCCGGTATTAATCATATGGACTTTCGCCATTTATATATCAAAGTAAATAATATTACAAAACGGCAAAAGGCAATTTCATTATCACATAGTTAATTTTGTACAATAATACAATATCATTTACAAACAGTGACGCTATGGGACATAATGTCTAACACTATATTCCATTACGAGTGTATATGAAAATCCGGGGATGAATCGGAGTCCAGAAGCTCAAGAACGAGAGAAAACAAAATCAGCGCGCGTAGCGCGTGACGCGCGCACGCACTATGCGCATGACATTTTTTTTTCAATTTGATTATTTCATTTCCTTCAGCTCTCTTTCCAGAGAGCTGAAGGAATTATGGTATATTATCCTAATCACTTCCGGTCTTCCCTAAACACTTCAAAAAACACCCCAAATTAATTTTTAACTTCAAAACCAACATCAACATATGTTATAGAACAAAAATCAAGTTTTTCAAAATATCAAATATTTTTACAAAACATAAATTTATTCTAAATACGCACTTGCGTAAATTTTGAATCCAAAACATAAACCAAATTATAATCCCACAATGAAGTGACTCGTGAACAATTCTAGGTCACCCAAAGGGGGTCAAGTGATTCTAGAATGGTAGCCATAGCTCCAAGCTTTAATCTAGAGTTCCAAACTCTAATTTTATTTTTATGTCTAACATAAATATTTTGACCTAATTACAAACATATTGTGTTTATACTTTCAAATCATCCTAACAAAATTAATTCACCTAATTTTAACATTATGTATCTAATACATAATTCAACACTATATGTCTCACTAATGAAAAATATAGCTTTTAGAGAAGATCGAACTTACCTAGCAAGCTTGATGAAAAAAATCCAATATTTTTCTCTTTGTTGAAATGGTAGGAGAACCTTTAAGGTTTGCAAGCTTCACTCTAAGATCCAATCTTGATTCCAATATTAGCAAGTTCAATCCAAAATCCAATCTTGATTTCTCCTAGATGAAATGTTATAGAGACATCACAAGCTTCTCTAAACAGTTCTCTAACTTAGGCTAATTTCTCTAAGAATTTACTTGTACTTAGCTTTCTCAAGCTTTTCTTTTTCTTAATTAAAATATTCCTAAAGCTTGCTATTTATAGCAAAACATAGGCAATTTTTAATTAATAAAAGTTGTAATCAACTTTTATGTGGGTTTAACTCCAAGGTTTGCAAGCTTCACTCCAACATCCAATCTTGATTCCAACGTTAGGGAGCTTCAATTCAAGATCCAATCTTGATTTCTCCTAGATGAAATATTGTAGAGACCCCACAAGCTTTTCTAAACACTTCTCTAACTTAGGCTAATTTCGCTAAGAGTTTGCTTGTACTTAGCTTTCTCAAGCTTTTCATTTTCTTAATTAAAATATTCCTAAAGCTTGCTATTTATAGCAAAACTTAGGCAATTTTTAATTAATAAAAGTTGTAATCAACTTTTATCTGGGTTTATTTCCAAGGTATGCAAGCTTCACTCCGAGATCCAATCTTGATTCCAATGTTAAGGAGCTTCAATTCAAGATCCAATCTTGATTTCTCCTAGATGAAATGTTGTAGAGACCTCACAAGCTTCTCTAAACACTTCTCTAACTTAGGCTAATTTCTCTTAGAATTTGCTTGTACTTAGCGTTCTCAAGTTGTTCAGTTTCTTAATTAAAATCATCCTAAAGCTTGCTATTTATAGTAAAAACTTAGGCAATTTTTAATTAATAAAAGTTGTAATCAAGTTTTATGTGGGCTTAATCTAATTTGTCCAAATATGTATAATTAGGTGTGACTAATCTCCATTGTCTCCCACATTGATTTAATCCAATTAATTCAAGACAAGGACTAGGAAATTGATTAGTTAAATGTTCGCCACTTTGATTTAATCCAATTAAATCAATCCAAAACCACCTATTATTACATACTTAAAATTACCATAATATCCTCAAATGGTAGAGATAATTATGATTTTACAATTAAACCCTTGTGTAATTATTGAATTATTCCAATTAATCCAATTAGATAAAAGTAAATAATCAATGCTATCGAATAACACTTGATTATCTTAGTTGATAATTATAAAATCGAATATTTCTTTTATCAAAATTAATCGGCTACCCAAGTGTTCGACAACTACACTTCAATTGGGACTCTCTAAGTTCAAACACGTTCGTCATATAAGCCTAGCTAATATGTACGCAATTCGGCCACCTCTGAATTTGCGCATAACACAAACAACCTTATGAACTATACAAATCGATGTATCACATATGTTTAACAATCCCTATGTCGTAGGTTATCCGAGTTGTGCTAAGGAAACATAGAATACACCATCAAGTTTCCGAGGAGCACATCTCATGTCGACATGTCCATGATTCCTTACAACTGATGTGATCCACCATAAATGATTGACATTGGCCAAAGCTTTAGAATCGTGACTTTACTCACATAGATACCTAAACCTCTTATGATACACATACGGGACGACAAATCTTATCTTGCTTCGCACTTGAGTAGAGTACATCAGTCCACACCAAAAAAAATCTAGAGGTTAGACCATGAAGGTTTTCTGACATACATGGTATCAAAGTGTGGAGGATCTGTTTGACAATTATAACCCATAGCATCACTATTTGTACAGATCATGGTGTTGTTGTACAAATTAACTATATGACAAAGGAAATTGCCCTTTTATCATTTGTATTAGATTACCAGAAGTATATAAATGATAAAAGGTCCTTATGATTAGTTCCGGATTGAGAGATGATGAGACAGTATCAATCCATGAAGGTTTAATCATTAAATATCCATAGTCAGAGTATTATCGAGATTGGACATCGATAATGCGTAAAAGACTAGTATTACACTTGTGCGCGTTGTGGGAGCATAAACATAGTTCTCATATATTGGGTATATGATACTCATGCAAGTGTAATAGGAGGTTGTGTTTACCGATGGTACGGAAATAGCTTCGCTCTGGATAGACCCCTCAGAATTCCATTGGTAGTATGACTATGTGTCTATGGAAGTCCGAATCAGGGTAGGTGTATTGGTCTTAACCTGAGACTTGCACCGCTAATACTTGTGACAATCAATATACTTTGGTTTTGGTCGTCCAGGGCTTTAACAGGTTCTGTGTACGCCTCTTCTGGGTATATTGAGAATCGTAGTGTATTGGGTGTGATGTCAAGACAGAAGTATCACTCCAGCCATAGTGGAGATGATGATCACGTAGGATACGGAACTGGTGCTCTTATGTACTGCAGTAATCGGGATAATATGACTAGGTCTTGATTATCCGATTATAGAGACTAGTTACCAGAGATCTGATATGTGCTTCGTACGGGGCAGACACAATTCCAGCCACAAGCCTTGCATGTGACGTCCGATACTGGATCGCAATACGCAATACTACGTATACTACGCCTGATAAAGATCACATATTCCTTTAAGAATATTTCTGGAGAATTGGGTAGGCACGGTGCTTTGCTAGAAGCCAACCATGTCTTGTAAATCGGTAAAAAAGTAGTACTAGGTACGTACGTGTTCGGATAGTCCGACTACCGGATTTACTGCCAACATATCCTGGGATCTCATGGGTCGCTTCCCGAAGATTCACCGATGACGTATGACTCGCAGTTTATTAATCTGGGATTAATTAGTAGAGAGAGAAAATTAATCTGGGATTAATTACGGAGATATTTTATCTGGGATAAAATATTATTTAAAGAGAGAGAACGATTAATTTGGAATTAATCGATAAAATAATATATTCGATATATTATACGAAATTAGATTTCGATGCGGAATTAAAATTAGATTTTAATTCGGGCGAACGAGTTAATTTAGAATTAATTCGTTAGCGACGTGAATAGTAATTTTGCTAGGCATAATTATTTAATTAAATTCGATTTAATTACGTCGCAACGGAAATTCGTTAATTCAGAATTAGCGAACCCGAGTCCGGGAGTGTTTGCGGGCCCACTCGTATTTCGAATTCAAGTGCTGCCCACAAGTCACATCACGCGTCACATCGCACATCATTCAAGTGATGGATGTCTTGTCACTTTGAGTGATTGACAACCAGTCACTATTCATGAGTGATGTGAGTTATTGGATTGCATTTATTGCAATTTTGCCTCCAAAATTATCTAAGTTTTTTGGAAAAGCTTTGACTAATTTTTTGGTATATGTTTATTAGGTTTTGGAAAACCAAATACACACACACACACTCTTCCTCTCCTTCTCTCTCACCTACGGTCAAGGGCCAATTCTTTTCTCATTTGGCTTGCCAAAACCGAGAACAAGAACAAGAATTCTTATGGTAAAAATTCAAGAGTGCTAGCACACAAAGGAGTCATCCAAGGTGATAGGGAAACAAACCCTTGAGCATGGAACCACCATTTGCAAAGCTTGGAGCTTGGAACTTCAATGGAGGGATGACCGAAAATCAAAGGAACATAAAGAAGCCCATTGCCGAGAGCTTCCAATGAGGAGCAAAGGTTTTGTGTTTGACGCATCGCATAACCGATCAATGTAAGTACGATTCTGCCATTCCTCTTTGAGTATTCATATATGTTTCTATGCTTGAATTGATCTTGGGACTAATCTAGAAACCCAACAATGGTATCAGAGCCATTTTGAGCATGAAATATACTTAGGGTAAAATTTGGGTAAATTGGATTTGAGCATGTTTTGACTAAATTACTTGTTTGAGCATGCTTGCATATGGATGACTTGGAGTGTTTGTGATCAATTTTTGAAAAATGGATTGGATCAATTTTTCCCCAAAATATAGGCTTGGCCAAAACTTGGAGGTGCCCTAATGTCATGGAATTTTTTGATTTTGATCATTGGATGAGTTGAAATCATTTGGAAAATGTTGATTAGGATTTAATTGGATTGAAACCGAATCGGACAAAGAAATCCCAAATTGTCGTGACCACTATGCATGAAAATGATTGATTTTTGTTTCAAAGTGTTGGACATGTTTTGATGATAATAAGCATAATTAATTGTGTAAATTGATGTTTTGGAAATGTTATTTTAGTTAATTAATTATGGCTATACACTTTAATAATTAATTGTGAAATTTGGAATTTTGTAAGTTAATTAATTGGGCCAAATTTGGAATTGGGCTTGTAAAGTTGTATTTGGGCTTAATGGGATTGGTTGGGCCAAGTTTGGTTTAGGCTAATTGGTTGGATCCAATTGGGCCCAAAACCATATCCATAAAGTCCAAATATAATTAAATGGACCTAATGGGCCTAAATTGGTTTCTTGGCTAATAAGGGTGATTCCTTAAATGGGCTTTGGTATTTGGGTTTGACCCATATTGACCAAAAGTCCACGCTTTAAGAAATTAATTAAAAGCTCATTGGACTTTAATTAAATTAACATTGGATGTTAATCGGGCTTTGAGACCCGTAACGATTAGATTTAGAATCTAAGTCGTAAAGGCACATTAAAAAGTGTAATTATTTAATTTAGAATTAAATATAGAATTAGTATTAAATACAAATTAAATTGGATTTAATATTGTAGTTTAATATAATTCATGAATTCGTACTTTGAGTACTTATTCGTAAAACGAGTTTGACTCGCGCAAAATCAAATCGTTGTTTGAACATTGGATGGTCATTAATTTCAGATTAATTAATTGGATTAGATTGATTGATAACATGCTTTGTGTGAATACATGGATGCGATGTATGAATAATGAATATCAGATGGATATTAGATGGGTGAGGGCAATTTTGGAAATTATTGTAATAAATTTAGAATTTATTAAATTGGACCTGCGTGTCCAGCCTATTACCTCTTGACTCTTTGTATTTCTCTTCTAACCTATTCCCCTCAATGTAAATGAGGTTTCTTTAGAAGTGTTATGTAATCGGGTAGAAGTAAATATTGTGCTAGCGGGAGAGAGGAAAATGAGAGATTTGTTCTAGGAACAATGTGTTTAAGTATCCATCTGCATATCATTATTATTTTATTTATACGTGCCTTAATATGTTTTTAGAATGCATGTTTAAGGGTGTATGATGATGAGACCTAACAAAGATAATTAATTGGTTGCCAATTACGCGAAAAACCTCAACACATATTAGGTTTTTCCTTCCATTGAGTGATTCTTACTCAAGATCCAAGATTGGCACTGGTTTGTTGGCCAAAGTCAAGACCTTTGTCCATCGCGGATGTGTTTGAATCATGATGAAAGCTTTGTTCTATATCGGTGTCTTGTCCAAGTTGTGATTTGTTGGCCAAAGTCAAGATCACTTCTTGTTCATCGACATCGATTACGAAGCTTTCCAAGGTCAATGGGTTCCGCTTAACTGGGATCATTAAGTTTGTTGTGCCAAAGCCAATGCTTAGTTGATTCAGAGGAAAAAGGTTAGGGAATATATTGGATATATTGGCATATATAAGATATATGTTTCGGACTTGGATGTCCACCTACTGGATCTAGGAATTGGAAGGGATCCAATTGATCTTAGAGATCTACCTAGTTAATTATCATACAATTTGTTGGCCAAAGTCAAGATTGTGTGTTATTTAACGGGATCCTAGCCCACTAGGAAACAAGGTTTCCCGAGTACTCCACAGAGGGTTAGAGGCTCGCCGACAAATAGTGGTAGGCAAGTATTAAATTTGCAATATTCGTTTATTACTTGCCAATACGTGCTCATTCATTTTTTGTCAAATAATAATATATTAGTTGGACTAATATTTAATCGTTGTTTTAATTCAACAGTTTGACTGTATTCAAACTACTTCAATTATAGTTGATTATATAATTGGATTATAGTAATCAATATATTTGAATTTAAACCAATTAAATTATAGTTGATTATATAGTTAGACTATAGTAATCATTATAATAAATAGTACCTAAAATTTTTGATTCGATAGTTGGACTATTGGAATCAAGATAACTGAAAGATTAACGTTAGAACATATCCTGGGTGAAAATGTATTTAAATGGTTTAATTTTTCAGATTGGGAATAAAATCTCAGGATAGTCCTGGAGATCGAGAAGTTACTTTATTTGATAGAGTGACGTCTCGAGCCTAAGCCCGAAGTTGAGCAAATAGTAGAACATGATATTTGTAATATTCATGTGATGATAACTTTAGTGCTTAATCTGTTATGCTTGCCGCAAAGACTCCTTAATTTCTTAGTCAGAACTAAGGATTAGATCCTTATAGTATGATATTAAAATTGAAAGATCTTCATAGATCTATTCTAGATCTTAGAAGTAAAAATTGCAATAGAAAACTCTTTGAGAGTTAATGGCTATACTCAAGGAGACAAAGCCAGAGTTTGCAATAGGGCAAGAAGCGCAAAGCGCATCTTACTTCGACATCTCAGAAGGCCAAGGCTTCGCCAAAGGCTTCTGGGGTGTGGAAAAGGGGCAAAGGCAAAATCATTATAATCTTCTGGGAAGACATAAGACATGAAGGAAGAGAAGAGGGGCAAGGCTCCAACTTCAAATATGTTTGTCATAAACATGTTCGCTACTAGTATTAAAATTGGATTTTAGATACTGAGTGTGGTACATAAATATGTACTGATGTGCAGAATCTGCTGACAAGCAGGATACTGACTTCAGATGAGATTGATCTACGAATCGGAAATGGGACGAGAGTCGCTATTTTGACCGTAGAGACCTAAGTTTAGGAACTACCCTTTGGGTGTGTACTTAAATTAGGAAACTGTTAGAATGTAACTAGTTTGACTAGAAACATTATCTCTATATCAGAGTATAATCCGTTGCGGATATACCTTTATATTCTAGAACACTAAAGTGTTTTATTTTATAAAGATGATATTGAGATAAACACATTAGATGTGAATAACAATATTTATATTTTGAAATAAATGAATCTCAAACGTATAACATGACAAACAAATAACTCAAACTGATTTAATCAGTTGAGACTAAAATGTGGCATTGTTGTCTGGGACACATTAAACAAGACTCGTATATCCACACTTTTGAAGAGTGGATACTAGAACGGATTTGATTCTATTCAAATGATGTCTACGAATCTAGTTTATTAGGCAAAGTGCTTAAAACACCTTTTACTTGGTAAAAGTACAAGTGCCATCGATCTGTTAGCCCTCGTTCATAGTGACGTAAGTGGGCCCATGTCTAGCTAGGCTAGAGGTGCATATGAACACTTCGTAACCATTACGGATGTAGCATCGCGTTATGGTTATGTGTTTCTTTCGAAACACAAATCAAAAACTGTTACAGTTTCGATACGAAGTAGACAGACAGACCGGCTAAAGTATTAAAACCGTCACGGTTAGACCATGATGGAAAATACATAAGCAATAAGTTTCTCAAATACTTGAAAGAGTATAGTATTCTTTCAATGAGGACTCCTCCTGGAACACGTCAATTGACGGTGTGTCCGAACAGAGAAACCAAATTTTGTTGGACATGATAAGTTAATCATGAGTCGCTCTGAGCTACCATTTTCCTTCAAGGGATAAACTTTAAACAGTGCAAAACTTATTTTGAATAAGGTTCAGAAAAATCTGTTAGACAGACTTCATATTAGATATGAACAGGAAAGAAACTGGGTTTCTCATTCCTGATGATTTGGGAATGCTAGGCATACGTTTGGATGATACCAAACTAGAACCCAAATCGGATAAGTGCCTAAGTTGTGGGTTATCCTAGGGAAACCAAAGTATAGTACTTATACATCTCACACGAGAACAATGTAATTTTTGCTCACCATGCGGTTTTCCTAAGAGGAATACCTATATGCAGTGGTAAGTGAGAGGAAAGTAAAACTCGATGAAAATCGGAGTAATACTATTCCAGGCACCAATTCTTTAACGGAACACAAACAGTTCATCAGGGATGAAACTATACCAATAATCTTCGAATACACAAGAACCGCGATAGTCGGAGAGAGTCAGAAAACAACCTGGGAGGTATGGGTTTCTGATCTCACCTCGTAAAGATGTCAATCTTATTGAGGAACACGAACTGACTACGTATGATGAAGTGATACAAGGTATCGACTCCCTATTATGGCAAAGTGCCATGATGTCTGAAATGGATTCCATGTAAATCAACCAAGTTTGGATACTAGTTGATGTACCAGAAGGCATTGTGCCTATTGGTACTATATATGCCTTCAAGGAAGACATACATGGATGGCAACATACAACGTACTAAGCTAGGCTTGTAGCGAAAAGTTATCGTTATCAACATTGTGTCGATTACGAAGAAACCTTTTACCCGTTGCTATGGTTAAATCCATTTGGATAATGCTTGCTGATGCTGCATGTTTCATTTATGAAATATGGTAGCTGAACGTCAAAATCGCTTTCCTTAAACGGAAACCTTTTTGGAGGATGTTTATAACATCCTGACGGTTTTTTCGTACTAAAACAAGCAAACAAGGTTTGCAAGTTAATTCAATCCATTAATGGATTGAAGCAAGCATTGCGTTCTTGGAATGATATCGTTCTGATGTAATCATAATGGTATATGATTTAATTCAAAATGAAATTGATTCTTGTGTATATAAGGAGGTTAGTGGGAGTGCACTGACAGTGATTGTCCTAATAATAATGATGACACCATTTCTTGGAAATGATATTCCCATAATAAAATTGGTGAAAACTTGGCTTTCATGAAAATTCTCTGTAGAATTCTTGTGAGAAACAACATTTATTCTAGGAATAAAGATCTACTGGGATAGATTTAAAGTTGTTAATACTCTCCGAGAACTCGTACATTGAAATAAATGTACGCAACCTGGTGTCTCATATGCTTTGAGCATATGGAGTCACAATCAGGCCAATCCAAGTGATAGTCACTGGATTGATGTTAAGAACATCCTTTAGTACCTTAGATGAACTAAGGATGCTTTCTTGAGCTATGGAGAATGAGAACTTGAAGTGACTGGGTTCACTGCTGCAAGTTTCCTAACCGATAAAAATGACTATAAGTCATAATAAAGGATACTATATAGTTTGAATAACGGAACAGTGAACAGTGAGCTGGAACAAAAGCGGAATATTGCTGCAGTTGAGGCAGCAATATAAGCCTTTTGGATTGATAATAATCCTAATCAGATTAGGAGTAGTTCTGTTAGCAGCTGAGCTAGGCTACAGCACAGGCTAAGAATTAATGGTCTCATCAACGATCCAGATATATACTTCAACTATTTATCTGATTCGTTCGGATCATATATCGTGGCGATGTGATGATCGAATAAATCACATCAGATGATAACACCGCAAATCCGCTTACGAAAGCCTTTCCTCAGCAGAAATTTGAGCGAACCATACATAGTTCGGGAGTAGGACACTTGAGTGATTGGCTATAGGCCAAGTGGGAGATTGTTGGACAATTATGACCAATAGCATCACTATTTGTACAGATCATGGTGTTGTTGTACAAATTAACTTTGTGACAAAGGAATTTGCCCTTTTATCATTTGTAATTAGATTACCAAGATATATAAATGATAAAAGGTCCTTATGATTAGTTCCAGATTGAGATGATATGAGCAGTATCAATCCAAGAAGGTTTAATCATTAAATATCCCTAGTCGGAGTATTATCGAGATTGGACATCGATAATGCGTAAAAGACTAGTATTACACTTGTGCGTGTTGTGGGAGCATAACGACATAGTTCTCATATATTTGGGTAAATGATACTCATGCAAGTGTAATAGGAGGTTTTATTTACCGATGGTACGGAAACAGCTTCGCTCTGGATAGACCCCTCGGAATTCCATTAGTAGTATGACTATATGTCTATGGAAGTCCGAATCAGGGTAGGTGTATTTGGTCTTAACTTGAGACTTGCACCGCTAATACTTGCGACAATCAATATACTTTAGTTTTGGTCGTCCAGAGCTTTAACAGGTTCTATGTACGCCTCTTCTGGGTATATTGAGAATCGTAGTGTATTAGGTGTGATGTCAAGACGGAAGTATCACTCCAGTCATAGTGGAGATGATGATCACGTAGGATACGGAACCGGTGCTCTTATGTACTGCTGCATCATCGGGATAATATGACTAGGTCATGATTATCAGATTATAGAGACTGGTTACCAGAGATCTGATATGTGCTTCGTACGGGGCAGACACAATTCTAGCCCAGGCCTTGCACGTGACATCTGATACTGGATCGCAATACGCAATACTACGTATATTACGCCTGATAAAGATCACATATTCCATTAAGAATATTTCTGGAGAATTGGATAGGCACGGTGCTTTCCTATAAGCCAACCATGTCTTGTAAATCGGTAAAAACGTAGTACTAGGTACGTACGTGTTCGGATAGTCCGACGACCGGATTTACTGCCAACATATCCGAGATCTCATGGGTCGCTTCCCGAAGATTCACCGATGACGTATGACTCGTATTTTATTAATCTGGGATTAATTAGTAGAGAGAGAAAATTAATCTGGGATTAATTACGGAGATATTTTATCTGGGATAAAATATTATTTAAGAGAGAGAACGATTAATTTGGAATTAATCGATAAAATAATATATTCGATATATTATAAGAAATTAGATTTCGACGCGAATTAAAATTAGATTTTAATTCGGGCGAACGAGTTAATTTAGAATTAATTCGTTAGCGACGTGAATAGTAATTTTTCTAGGCATAATTATTTAATTAAATTCGATTTAATTACGTCGCAACGGAAAATTTGTTAATTCGGAATTAGCGAACCCGACGAGCCCGGGAGTTTTGCGGCCCACTCGCATTTCGAATTCAAGTGCGGCCCACAAGTCACACACGCGTCACATCGCACATCATTCAAGTGATGGATGTCTTGTCACTTTGAGTGATTGACAACCAGTCACTATTCATGAGTTATGTGAGTTGTTGGATTGCATTTATTGCAATTTTTGCCTCCAAAATTATCTAAGTTTTTTGGAAAAGCTTTGACTAATCTTTTGGTATATGTTTATTAGGTTTTTGGAAAACCAAATACACAACACACACCCTCTTCCTCTCCTTCTCTCTCACCTACGGCCAAGGGCCAATTATTTTCTCATTTGCTTGCCAAAACCGAGAGCAAGAACAAGAAATTTTGTGGCAAAATTTCAAGAGTGCTAGCACACAAATGAGTCATCCAAGGTGATAGGGAAACAAACCCTTGAGCATGGAATCACCATTTGAAAAGCTTGAAGCTTGGAACATCAATGGAGGGATGACCGAAAAATCAAAGGAACACAAAGAAACCCATTGCCGAGATCTTCTAAGGAGGAGCAAAGGTTTGTGTTTGACGCATCGCATAACCGATCAATGTAAGTATGATTCTGCCATACCTCTTTGAGTATTCACACATGTTTCTGTGCTTGAATTGATCTTGGGACTAATCTAGAAACCCAACAGGATCTTACACAAAATCAATGCTATCAAATAGTCAAAGGATTATATATGATACTCGACTCAAGGAGATTCCTATTGACGGTGGTGTGTACTTCCAACTATTAGGAATCACCTGTGATTCATTCAGTATTTGGAACAACCAATACACACACGTCTATACGAGTTTCCAAAACTCATGGTAAATCGGGTTAAACCATTGGAACTCCAATTCCAATATACGACATGTGCTAGTCTTCTAGGTTATAGGAATTTGACTGTATTCCAAAACTAGCGACTAAGAATACATATACTTTAAGAATAATTTACAATAGTAATATTTATCTCAATGTCGGATCACCTACAAGACTATTCTAAGGTCGATGTCATTCTTAGCATATCTATACATCAATCTAATACACATAATGACAATACCATTAATAAGGTATGAAATAAAAATATAGTTATTTTATTAATAAATAATAAAATATACAATACATCATTCGAATTGGCGCTCCAAACACCAACTCTAACAATATCGGTGGGGCCGAAGTGCATAAGATATTGGTGGATCCCGGAAGCGCGGTGGATATTATCTCCAATGAAGCCTTGAATGACTTGGGCGTGGAATACACCACTTTGATCTAGGACGTGACACCATTGTATGGATTTGGGGGAGCAACCGTGGTACCACTGGGCCGGTTATAGTTAACAATGACTATTTGGGATGGTTCTCTCTATACTCGGATCATCACGATATATTTTACAGTGGTATACTACATGAGAAGCTACCTAGTAATCTTAGGAAGGCCCTTTATGATGAAGTCCAAGGCATCCATGCCATGCTATTTCTTGAAGTTGAATTCCCAACCCGGGAGGGAGTTGAGGTTTTTGTGGAAGCCAGAAGGTGGCAATGAGTTACTTCGCCATATTTTCTAAAGAAAATTTGTGTATTGAAGGGGTATGAGAGAAGAGGAAAGAAAGGGAATGTGACACGATAGAAGTAGAGTCAGCTAACCCCCGACCTGAAAAACCTGCCCTGTTGAGGGCAAGAGAAGAACTGGAACTGGTGGAGCTTTTTGTCTATGGGAAAATAATAAAGGTTGGGGCCTGACTGGAGTCGGATCTGAGAAATCAATTACTAGAATTTTTAAGGAATATGTCGATGTCTTTGTATGAGACCACAATGATATGCCTGGGATTGACCCCAAGATCATCAGTCATCGCCTGACAGTTGACCGAGCTCACATGCCAGTGAAACAAAGATGAGGATTTTCAACCAGGAGCGGTATGGGGCAATTCAGACAGAGATTGAAAAAATTATTGAAGGACGAGTTCATAAGGGAGGTCAATACCCGGAGTGGGTGTCAATATGGTCTTAGAGAAGAAGCCAACATAAATGGAGGATGTGCTTGATTTATTCGACTTGAACAAGTCTTGTGCCAATGATAGTTCCCCATTTGTTGGACAATTATGACCCATAGCGTCACTATTTGTACAGATCACGGTGTTGTTGTACAAATTAACTATGTGACAAAGGAGATTGCACTCTATCATTTGTGAGTAGATCACCAAGATGTATAAATGATAGGAGGTCCCTGTGATTTATTCCTGGACTGAGAATGATATGAGACAGTATCAGTCCACAAAGGATAAATCATTAAATATCCATAGTCAGAGTATTATCGAGATTGGACATCGATAATACGTAAAAGACTAGTATTACACTTGTGCGCGTTGTGAGGGCACGACGACATAGTTCTCATATATTTGGGTATATGATACTCACGCAAGTGTAATAGGAGGTTATGTTTTACCGATGGTACGGGAAACAGCTTCGCTCTGGATAGACCCCCTCGGAATTCCATTGGTAGTATGACTATGTGTCTATGGAAGTCCGAAATCAGGGTAGGTGTATTTGGTCTTAATCTGAGACTTGCACCGCTAATACTTGCGACAATCAATATGCTTTGGTTGCGGTCGTCCAGGGCTTTAACATGTTTTGTGTATGCCAATGCTGGGTATATTGAGAATCGTAGTGTATTGGGTGTGATGTTAAGACGGAAGTATCACTCCAGTCATATGGAGATGATGGTCACATATGATACGAAACTCGTTCTCTTAAATGCTCAAGATATCGGGATATCATGACTAGGTCATGTATATCCGATTATAGAGACTAATTGCTAGACATCTGATATGTTCTTCGTACGGGGCAGACACAATTCCAGCCCCAGGCCTAGCACGTGGACATCCGATACTGGATCGACATACACAATACTACGGTATACTACGCTTGATATAGATCACATATACCTATAAGGATATTTCTGGAGAATTGGGTAGGCATGGCGCTTTGCTAGAAGCCAACATTGTCTTGTAAATCGGTACAAAACGTAGTACTAGGTACTTACGTGTTCGGATAGTCCGACGACCGTATTTACTGCCAACATATCCGGGGATCTCATGGGTCACTTCCCGAAGATTCACCGATGATGTATGACTCGCAC
Organism: Zanthoxylum bungeanum; assembly: GCA_019454045.1. Lineage (NCBI taxonomy): Eukaryota > Viridiplantae > Streptophyta > Magnoliopsida > Sapindales > Rutaceae > Zanthoxylum > Zanthoxylum bungeanum. Next base: position 205,307 of record SKCR01040876.1, on the reverse strand, counting down.
TTTATTAATATGGGATTAATTAGATGAGAGAGAAAATTAATCTGGGATTAATTACAGAGATATTTTATCTGGGATAAAATATCAATTAAAGAGAGAGAACGATTAATTTAGAATTAATCGACAAAATATATATTCGATATATTATGCGAAATTGGATTTCGACGCGGAATTGAAATTAGATTTTAATTCGGGCGAACGAGTTAATTTAGAATTAATTCGTTAGTAATGTGAATAGTGATTTCGCTAGGCATAATCATTTAATTATGTCGCAACGGAAAATTTGTTAATTTAGAATTAGCGAACCCGAGCCCGAGTGTGTTTGCAAGCGCATTCGCATTTCTAATTCGAGTGCGACACGTAAGTCACATCAAGCGTCAAATCGCTAGTCACATCAAGCGTCAAATCACATGTCACTTTGAGTGATTTGACAATTTGATTGATTGATTGAGTGATTGATGTGGTAGTTGAAAAGCATTAATTGCTTTTTGCTTTTTGACTTTTTGGTAAATGGAAAATGGTTTTGTGTATTGTTTTTGTTTTTGGAAATAAATAAAATATATATACAAAACATTTTTCTTTTCTTTCTCTCTCTCACCCACACGGTCTTCTCTCTTTCCCTCCTCTTCTCTCTCTCCTCTCGCTTTGAGCCGTTTCTTCTTCTTCTTCTTCTTCAAGATCTTGCTTGGCCGTGAGAAGCAAGGAATAAGACAAAGTGCTAGCACACACTTGAGTCATCCTAAGGTGATAGGGCATCGTTTTCGTGAGCATGGAATCGTTTTTGAAGCTTGAAGCTTGGAGCTTCAATGGAGTCTTCCATGGCCGAATCTTGGAGGAGCTAAAGGAGCCACAACCGAGCAGTCCACTGCCAAGGGAAGCTACTGCCGTGACCTTTGAGGGAGCTTGAAGGCTTGTGTTCTTCGCGTCGCAAGATCCGTTCATTGTGAGTATGTTTCCGCCATTCTCCTCTGTGTATTCACATGCGTTTTTGTACTTGATTTCATTCTTGGGACCTAATTAGAAACCAACATTGGTATCAGAGCTCATATCAAGCATGAAATTTTGGGCAAAATCAATTTGAGCATGATTTGGTTGAATTGTTTGATTGAATATGCTTGAATGAGGTTGAATTGAAGTTATGCATGATCAATTTCAAGAAAATTGGTTTAGAAAAATTTTCCCCAATTATGGAGGCTTGGCCGAAAATGTAGTACCCTAAATGTCTTGGTAATTTTTGTTTTTTGATCATTGGATGACTTAAAACAATTGGGTATGTTGATTTGAGGTTTAATTGGATTGAATTTTGATTGGACAATTTTCCCCAAATTAAAGGCTTGGCCGAAACTTGTTGAATTTTGAAATTCATGGTGTTTTTTTATTTTGATTCATTGGATGAGTTGAATTGATTTGGGAAATGATGATTGTGGATTCAATTGGATTGAAACCGAATCGGATTGAAAAACCCCTAATTGCCGAGAAGTATAAAGCATGAAATGGGTTTGATTTTTTGTTAAATTATGTTGGACACTATTTGATGTTGAAGTGCATGATTAATTAGGCTAATTGATGTTTTAGAAATGCTAATTGGGTGATTAATTGTGTATTACACTTAGGTTAATTAATTGTGGAATTTGGAATTTTATAAGTTAATTAATTGGGTTTAAATTGGATTTGGGCCTTGAAGGTTGTAATTGGGCTTTTGGGCTTGGTTGTACCAATTTAGGTTTAGGCCAATTTGGTTGGATCCAATTGGGCCCAAAACCGCATCCATAAAGTCCAATTATGACTTAATGGACCTTAATTATTTAATTGGGCCTAATGGGCCAAAATTGACTTCTGGGCTTATGGGGTAAATCCCGGATTGGATTTTGGTTATTGGTTTTGACCCAAGTTGACCAAAAGTCCACGCCTTAAGAAATTAATTAAAAGCCCATTGGACTTTAATTAAATAAACATTGGATGTTAATCGGGCTTTGAGACCCGTAACGATTGAATTTGGAATTTAAATCGTAAAAGGTTTATTAATAAAGTCTAATATTTAATTGGAATTAAATAGTGAATTAGTATTAAATACATATTAAATTGGAAGATAATTCAGAAATATTGAAAACATTAAACAAGCGCTGAGACAAAAACATGTAATCATTATGCATATTCTTTATCAAGTAAAAACCTCAAAACAGATAACTTCAAAACTTGAAATATTTTAAATTATAAGTCAAGAAAAAATAAAATAAAGTTTCCACTTACAGATTGATAACTATTGCCAATGATCATGGATGCGACTGAAGAGGTTCATGCGGAAAAGATAGCCCGCCCTATATTCGAGTATGGTTAGCATATATAAATTAGAATCTAATCATGGTCATGGATGTAGTGGATGTTCATGCATGTTCAATACGTGTCGGGATGGCTAACGTGCTATCGGACTTTAACATCCTAGGGCAAAACTGAAATGATATGAAATTATTCATGTTACGCATTGCGACGTCAGGTCGGGAGCGTCGCAACGTCGGGTCAGGAGTGTCGTGACATCGGGTCGGGAGCGTCACGACATCCATACAAGCAAACTCAGACAATGAGCTTCTTCTCTTGCTCCGCGTCGCGACGCTGAGTGTTAGGCGTCACGACACTCACATAATCAATCCTGACCTGTGTCTCCACACGACCGACCCGAGTCTCCACACGACCAACCGAGTCTCCACACGACGACTGACCCGAGTCTCCACATGATCGATCTAAGTCTTCACACGACCGACCGACCCAAGTCTCCACACAACCGACCCGAGTCTTAACACAACCGACCCGAGTCTTCACATGACCGACCTTAGGCAAACACATAACCGACCCAAGGTAGAGGATATTTCAACGTGACTCCCATACGCACCGACCCGAGATGGAGGGTATCTACATGTTCAGCGTCGCGACGCTAACTCGATGTCAGGGCCAAATACTAGTTCATTGTCACTGCCCAAATCAATTCCAGTACTACCATCACTAATATCTTCACATGAGCACTTCTCTAACTTCAACATGTCTAGAACATCACCTAACACAAAGCATACCTTCCCCCAACACAATCATACACATTAAAACTTTATTTCTTGTTAATACCATCAGGACACTTCTCAAAATGCATGCTAATGATTCTACCAATGCCAATTATGCAATTCTCATTGCTAGGTATGCAAGGTGCGAATTGGGACTTTCATTGTTCAAGCTTAAAACTGAAATTAGAAGAGGGAATGAGGATTAGAACTTTCTTTGTGTTCCTTGGAGCTTGAAAATCATCATCCTCTCATCCAAATTCCCATGAGAGTGAAGAAAAATTGGAAAGCCTTCTTGAAACCTTACTTACGTTTTTGGCTTGGGAAATAAGAGGGAATAATGTCCTTTAGGCAAAGGAGCTGATTTTTTGTAATGGAATGAGTGGTTAGGATTGTGTCACATCACTTTTTTCTAGGCCATTCCTGAATTCTACTATAGTAGTTACATCAATCTCGATTTTTGACCTATTTCTGATCCAATTTTGAAAAAATATCCAACGCAAAGGTTGTAGATCTTGATCTTAGCTTTCTGACGATATAAAATTCATAAAAATCAGAGATCGTATGAAAATATTATAGCAAAATACTAAGGACTGTCTGTATTGAATCTTAGAATAAATTCTGCATCGGAACCGTGAGGAATTTATCGAATGTCCGGAAAGTCATTTCATGAGCACATACATGCTTGAACATGATTCATATCACGTATTATGCCACATTTATCATAGTAATCATTGGAATTATCGGGTAGTAATCGTCGGGATTACTGGGGCGTTACATAGTGTGCCAAAACTCAATATCCTTTAAAAATTAACTCGTACATTTTTCAGAAATATTTTTCACATAGTGAGTTGATTGCAATAGCAGGACTGCTGCTGTTGTAATTACAACGGCAGGCTGCTGTTGTTATTATAACAGTGAACTATTGTAAATAAGACGTCACGTCACCAGAACAATATTTTTTATATTAACTCATTTTACAGAGTCAAGTCAAGATTGTCACACCTATGGGTTAACACAAGATCTTACCAGAAACACATTCTTTCAAAATACATAACTGAAGAGTTAGCCAAAAAATTAATATGAGTTGGAAAAAGTTATGTACTTTACCATCACAAAGTTGTAAGAAATTCATAAACATAGTTTGCCCACTCTAGATGAACTTATCTAATTCATCTGGAGTGCAAATGTCATTTCCTTTAAACTATTAGCCAAAAATTAGATATGTCAAATTTTCTAAACATCTTTTTTTTTTTTATGTTTATATATGTACATAATGAAAATTTAAAAGTGTATGAACTCACATCTCCCATCAACAAAAAAAAAAAAAATGTCAGCTATTATGTCTTTCATGTACCTCACAGAACATAATAGCCACATTCCGTAAAACCTGATTGTTGAGGGCTATTCAAAAATAAATAATTCAGTTAGCAGTTATTAAAAACTGTTATTCGAGGACATAATAGCCACTTTTCATAAATCAGATTTGTTTTACCTTTATAATTTTAAACTATTTCTGAAAACTCAATTTCACCTTGCTATTTTGTGATGCAAACATCGACATGACGCTACATCAAAAAAAATAAAATATTATTGTATCAAAATAATATAGTCATATGAATTATGAAGAATCTACGAAATGAAAATGATGTCTTTCAAATCATCAGCGGGATTTCCGCGTAAAGGATTCAAATAAAAAACATCCATTTTAAGCACATAAAAACAACTAACACCCAACGGAATCTGCAACACAAAAAATGGAAAATAAAGGCATAAATCATACAATTACATGTCAAGAAGAAAAAAATAAAGAATACGCTTAAATTTAAAAATTATTGTGGATGATATGGCATGAAAATGGATTGCCCTTTCTTAGCTTTTGTTAATCGATCACAGAGACCACGTGCTCTTTCGACAATGGATGATGCTGCAGAAAAGACACTTTTGACTGATACCAATCCTGGACGTACGAAGCCAAATTACTTTACTCCTCTTTTGGTCGGTTGCATTGCAGAATGCAATATCCTAATATAATGCACTTGTAATTATAAAATTTTAATCAAACAAGTAACAAAAAGAACAAATGTAAATTTCGATACAATTAACGCCTAAAACGATCTATCGTCAGCATCACCTTGCACTATTGCTTTCCAATATGAGCCGTGACTTGTTTCATTTCAAACACATTATCAGCAATTAGATATGAAAGCCAATCTTCATTGGGCAACTTCATCTCGCAAAGTGTGCCAAATAGAGCTAGTATAGAGAGCCTATTTTGGTGTTTGAACCCAACGTTCATTGTCTTCCTTGTTGGCTGTAGTGCAATCTATTTACCTTTATTAATTTTCTTATTCTCATATTCCAAATGGGGCTTATCCATCAAACATGCATCATCTTTCACTTGGATATGTTCAGCATGTTCGTTTTTTGGTGAATCAAACTGCAACTGCTTTTTGACTCACCAAATGGACTTCCTTTTAAGTTTTACACTTTTCAATCTTGGACTTGTTCTATAAATGACTGCATCAAGATGTTCTTTTGTAGGCCCTTTCTCTCTTAGTCTTCACACCATTGAGAGGTGGGGACTCACCAATTTCATGTGGGAAGGTGGAGCTTCGTACGTCTGAATTGCGAGGGGTCTTCTTCAGTTCATTCTTCATGTCCTTGTTGAAGACAGCTTTGCATGTGTATTGAAAACAGCCATGCAAAGCGTGTGTGGCAAGCTGTAAAGAACAGCTTGTGTGTGTGCCAGCAAGCTGTGAAAACGTGTGAACAATGCACACGTTTTCTAGCACTATAAAAAGGGCCTTAAACCTTCATTGTAAATCATCCCAGAAATCCCAAACGTGAGTATAATAGAGAGTAAAGTGGTGTGAGAGTTTTTTGTTAAGCTTAGGGTTGTAAGCTTTGTAATTCTTTGTTTGTAATATAAAGAATAATTTTCTCTCCAATCACCTCTATTGTGTGTGTTTTATCACAACAAGTGGTATCAGAGCTAAGGTTCCACGGTGGGATCCCAAAACTCAGTAACAGAGGTTCGGTTCGGAAAGTCGGTTCCGACGAAAGTTGTCGAAAATCGATTTTGAGCATACCATCGGACTTTTCACGGCGAGACGAGCACGGTGGTATTTTTCGGCGATCGAACGGAGGTCCCAGTCAGCCGCACGCGCCAACAAACAGCTGCTCCACGCGCGCCCACGCGCCAGCCAAAGGAAGAAGACGATGAGTCAGCCGCCACGTCAGCGCACAGTCAGCGCCACGTTAGCGAATAGTCAGCAACCACGTGTGCATCCAGTCAGCGCCACGTGTCTGCCACGTCAGCAGTGTCTGGTAAATTTCAGATAGATCCTTGAACTTTCTAGAAATTACAATTTAGCCCCTATACTTTCAGAAATTGTCAATTTAGTCCCTAAACCTTTGGGAAATTACATTTTAATCCCTGAACTTTTCCGTAATTGCACTTTAGCCCCTGAACTTTTGGAAATTGCACTTTGACCCATGTAATTTTTGGAATTTGCAATTTGGCCCCTGTGTCGGATTTTGACAAACGAAGTGTAATTTCCACCATTGTTTACCATTCCGGACGCAACGGTGAGGTCCGTTTTTTTGAAACTCTGCTTAGAATTTTTATGATGGATGTGGGCAACGGAAAAATGGTTTTGTTAACCAGTACAAACTATTTCACATGGAGATGAAGGATGAAAGACCTTATGTATGTGAAGGACTATGATGGATCAATATTTCTGGAGCAGAAACCAGGAGGAATGACCGATGAGAAGTGGGCTAATCTTCACCAGAAAACATGCAGTACTATTCGTCAATGGATCGACGACAGTATCGTGAACCATGTTAGTGAAGAAACAAATGCACGTGTCTTATGGAGAAAGCTTGAGGAGCTTTTCCGAGCAAAGACTCGCAACAACAAGCTGTACTGCATCAAGAAGATGATGGGCGAGGGTTTTTGTTTGATGTGAAGAGACCAAATGGGCGAGGGTCTTTGTCTGATAGGAAGATGGTCTTTGTTGTCTGATAGGAAGAAGAAACGAAACTGGTTAAGGAAATATTAAAATAGGGTCTTTGTCTAGATTCTAGTGGCTCCAAAAATTGAAATATTAAAATACTTTATTTATAATAAGTTGTAGTAAAGAACAAAACTAACTTTTTTGGTCCAATGGTAAAGCTTTAAGAAAAATACATGAACTCACAGGTTGGAGTCCCAAATTATACATATAATTAGTAATTTTTTTTAATTTTGTGATAAATATAATTCTATCATAAAATTTATGACAGATAAAAATTTTATCATAAGTTTATCACAAAATTCCGTGATAGATAAATTTTTTATCATAAATCCATTATAAATTTTGTGATAGATAAAACTACTATTATAAGTCCGTCATAAATTTTATGATAGACAAAATCTCTATCATAAGTCTGTCACAAACCTTCATGATAGACAATATTATGTCATAAGTCTGTTATAAATTTCCTGACAGAAAATATATTGTCATCAGTCTATCAGACTATGTGATAAAAAGATTTTTTCTTAGAAATTATCACGAATTATCTGTCAAGGTATGTTGTTTTCACATAGTGCGTTGACATATTTTTAGTCCATTGGGATAAGGTTATGACTCGTGTTCGAGCCTCAAATAGAAAAATTAAAATAATGCTTCAGAAATTCTTGGGAAGTTAGAATAATGCCATAAGTTTCCTTGTCAGCATGGGCACATACATCATTCATGTGCATATTTAGGGTCATAAATACTCAAGCATGCTAACGATGCCTTGGATATATGTGTTGTAGATCATTCACAGGATATTCCATTCAGTTCCACACGACGTTGTGAGTGAATGTTATCTTTTTATGTTTTCATACTTTAATTGTTTTGTAGATTATAATTAGTGCTTCATAGTTTATAGTTAGTGTTATATAGTTTATAATCAGTATTTTACAGTTTAAAATCAGTGTTTCATAGTTTACAGTCAATTTTATATAGTTACAGTTCATGTTTACGATTTATAGTTCATGTTTATGGTTTCCAGTTCACGATTTACAGTTTATGTTTTCAGGTTACATGTCACGAATTTCGGGTTACAATTAATATTTATAGTTTATGTTTTTAGTTTGCAGTCTATGTTTACAGTTTTCAGCTCATGATTACATGTTTTCAGTTCACAATTTATATTCGTTCATGCCTTACATGTTACAGTTCATGATTTTAGTTTTTAGTTTATTATTTATATGATTTCAGTTCATGATTTGTATGTTTTAAGTTTTGACATTTGAGAGAATTATTCTACAAAGTTTTATTAAGATGCAAATCAAGCGTATGCGGGGGCAATGGTCGAATCCCAGTACATATGATAATGCATGTGAGACATCCAAATTCTGATCACTGCATAGATGTTTTACATGTTTTCAAACACCAGTAGAATATCGCCCATTCAATTTCAGCTTGTGAAGCTTCATTCAGAAATTATTTGGGCCAAGTGAAGTAGCTTAGGGCCCTCTCCATTGAAGCTCACATGTGTCTCTGGTGTGCCCTTGACTTGTCTCTTGCAGTCAGCCATGAAACTTTGAGCTAGTTTTGTCATTGCTTATCTGATCCTCTTGGCCTTTTGCCTTGTGATTGCCCTTGTTGGTACTTGTAGGAAACGACTTTTCTTAGCGCAGCGGAAGTTGCTAATGTGGACACCGGCTCCGAAATGGACCTTTAAAATTTTCTTTGCCTTCTCCCTTTGTTGTCGCCGAAATCCTCCAACTCTTGGAGAATGGATTTTTCTCCTTTGATGTAGATGAGTTTCATTTGATGTTCAACACTTAGATCAACCACCCGATCTTCCGAATTATGACTCGAAACCAACAAACCGAAGTGTGGGCTTCACTCACGTAGATCAACTCTAAACGTTTTAGAGAAGTATAAAATCAAACTCTAAATAATTTAGAGAATGAAATTGTCACAAAAAGTGTTTGGCTTTTAGAAATATTTTTCTTTCAAACACTCTCACAACAATTGTGAATGCTTGAACTCTCTCTCTTTTTTATCCTTTGTACTTGTGTGAATGTTGTAAAATTCTAACTCAACCATTGCGTGGAGATTGTAGAGATTATATTCTCTTACACAAGCCAACTACCTTTGTCATTCTTGCAATGGCAAACACATTAATGTGAATGACATACCTAAGCATAAGAAATGTTAAGCTAAAGACAAAGCCATTAGGTGTATTCATGCCACCTAATAGACATAATAAGTTGGAGAGCATGGTAAGCCATATGGCTTTGTCTCCATGGTAAATAAAAAATTATTATCTTAATAATGATTTAACTACCCAAATTATGATGTAATAATTATCTCATAATTATTACTAATTTGATTATCTTATAATCATGATTTGCTTATCTTATAATCAAATAATTCTAGAAAATATTAAGTTAAACTAATTTAACATAGTTTCATTGTGACAAAATATATTATAAATCTCATTAATAATATATAAATATTGTTGGGGCAGTTGTGGAATCCCTAGGGTCGGATCGGTGCCCCGGGCAGTGAAAATGGGTCTAACCCATGGATATCAAGGATCAGTGTATTTTAAAATATTTGTATGCAAAACTACATTTCGATACGAGTCCGTCGGAAAAATCGGGGACCCAATCGGAATGTGGAAGCTACGGAATGGAGAAAAACAAGTTTTAGTATGAATCAGGTCTGGGCGTCGAGACGCAAGTGCTTGGCGTCAGGACACCACCCAAAATGCCGAGAGCATGTTTCTGAAAAATGTTGGCGTGACGCAAAGAGTTTATGTCACGATGCAGATCAGGCAGTGAGTGATTTTTCATTTCAAAACATTACTAAACACTTCCAATTTTCTCTCAATACTTCAAATACACTTAAAATCCAATTTTAACTTCATAACCACCATCAACACCTATTTTACAACTAGCATACATGTATTCTAAATACGTATACGCATTTGTTTGAATCTAATCACAAATCATTTTAGAATCCCAATTAGAAATGTCTCATGAACAATTCTAGTTCACCTAAAGGTGGTCAAATGAATCTAGAATGGTAACCATAGCTCTAAGCCTTAATCTAGAGTTCCAAACTCTTATTAAATATTCCATGTCCAACATGAACATCTTTGACCTAATACATAAGCATGTTGTGTTTATACTTTCAAAGTATCATAACACAATTGATTAGCCTTATTTCAACATTAAGCTATATGATCATGCATCTAATACACAAATGAACATAGATTAGGAGAAGATCAAACATTACCTTGTAAGCTTGATGCAAGATCCAATCTAATTCTCATTTGTTGAAATTATTTAAGAACCTCCAAGGTGTGCAAGCTTGACTTGAAGATCCAACCTTGATTTCCAATGCTAGCAAGCTTCACTTTTAAGATCTAATCTTGATTTCTCCTAAATGAAATGTATTAGAGACCTCAAAAGCTTCTCTAAACACTTTTCTAACTTAGGCTAGTCTCTCAAGAATTACTTGTGTATAGCTTACTCAAGCTTTTGCTTATGCTTATACTTGTTCTTGTACTTGTAATTAAAACCTTCCTTAAGCTTGATATTTATAGCAAAAATTAGGCAATTTTTAATTAATAAAAGTTGTAATCAACTTTTAAGTGGGCTTAATCCAATTTATCCAAATATTTATAATTAGGTGTGACTAATCTCCATTGTCTCCCACTTTGATTTAATCCAATTAAATCAAGCCAAGGATTAGGAAATAATTTATCCAAATATGTATAATTCGGTGTGACTAATCTCCATTGTCTCCCACTTTGATTTAATCCAATTAAATCAAGCCAAGGATTAGGAAATAATTTATCCAAATATTTATAATTAGGTGTGACTAATCTCCATTGTCTCCCACTTTGATTTAATCCAATTAAATCAAGCCAAAACCACTTATTATTACATACTTACAATTATCATAATATCCTCAAATGATAGAGATAATTATGATTTTACAATTAAGCCATTGTGTATTATTGAATTTATCCAATTAGGTCAAAGTAAATAATCAATGTTATCCAATAACACTTGATTATCTTAGTTGATAATTATAATATCGAATATTATCTTTTACAAAATAAATCGACTACCCAAGTGCTCAACGAGTACACTTCATATTGGGACTCTCTAAGTTCAGACACATTCGTCATATAAGCCTAGCTAATATGTACGCAATTCGGCCACCTCCGAATTTTCGAAAAACATGACTGACCTTTCTGAACTATATAAATCGAGGTCATCACATATGTTAAAAAATCCCTCCATCGTAGGCTATCCGAGTTGTGCTTAGGAAATATAGAATACACCGTCAAGTTTCCAAGGCGCACATCTCAATGTTATCCAATAACACTTGATTATCTTAGTTGATAATTATAATATCGAATATTATCTTTTACAAAATAAATCGGCTACCCAAGTGCTCAACGAGTACACTTCATATTGGGACTCTCTAAGTTCAGACACATTCGTCATATAAGCCTAGCTAATATGTACGCAATTCGGCCACCTCCGAATTCGCAAAAAACATGAACGACCTTTCTGAACTATATAAATCGAGGTCATCACATATGTTAAACAATCTCTCCGTCGTAGGCTATCCGAGTTGTGCTTAGGAAACATAGAATACACCGTCAAGTTTCCAAGGTGCACATCTCATGTCGACATGTCCACGATTTTTTACAACTGATGGATCCACCCTAGGTGATCGGTTTTGGCCAAAGTCTTTAAGAATCGTGACTTTACTTACATGAATACCTAAACCCCTTATGGTACACATGCGGGCCGATGAATCCTATCTTGCTTCGCATTTGATTAGTGAGTGCATCGGTCCACACCCAACGAACATCTAGAGGCCAGACCATGGAAGGTTTCTGACATACATGGCATCAAAGTATCGAGGATCTCACACAAAATCAATGTTATCCTATAGTCAAGGATTGCATATGTTACTCGACTCGAGGAGATTCCTATTGACGGTGGTGTGTACTTCCAACTATTAGGAATCACCTGTGAGTCATTCAGTATTCGCTTCAACGAATACCCACATGTCTATATGAGTTTCCAAAACTCACGGTACATCGGGTAAAACCATTGAAACTCCAATTCCAATATACGACATGTGCTAGTCTTCCAGGTTATAGGAATTCGACCGTATTCCAAACCAACGACTAGGAATATTTACTCTAAGAATAGTTTACACCTAGTGTTAAAGCTATTCTAAGGTCGATGTCATTCTTAGCATATCTATACATCAATCTAATACGTATAATGACAATACCATTATAAGGTATGAAATGAAAAATGTAGTTATTTTATTAATAAATAATAAAATATACAATTCGGATTGACACTCCAGGCACCAACTCCATCACACTCCCACTTGCTTAGTGCCAATCTGGATGGTACCGTAGTCACATCTCCTCCACATGTTTATCAAATAACTTAGAAGGTAAGGCCTTTATAAGCGGGTTTGCTATGTTGTCTTGTCCTTGAACCTTCAAGACCATTATGTCTTTTCGTTCAATAATTTCTCTAATTATGCGGTATTTCCTTTCCATATGTTTAGACTTGGAATGAGCCCTTGGCTCCTTAGCCTACACGATGGCTCCGTTATTATCACAGTACAATGGGATTGAATCTGTAATACTAGGCATAACGCCAAGTTCTGTGATAAAATTTCTAATCCAAACAGTTTCTTTAGCAGCTTCTGAAGCCGCTATAATTCCGCCTTAGTGGTGGAATCAGCTGTTGAGCCTTGCTTTGAACATCGCCAAATAATAGCACCATTGTAAAGGGTAAATATGTATCCTGATGTAGATTTTCTATCATCTAGATCTCCTTGGAAGTCGGAGTCTGTATAATCCTTAGCTTGTAGCTCATTTTCTCCATATATCAGAAACTTATCCTTGTTGCCTTTAAGATATTTTAGGATATGTTTCACGGTTGTCCAATGATCATTACCTAGATGAGATTGATATTAACTGGTCACATTGACGCCAAAACTGATGTCAGGTTTAGTACATAAATACATTATGCTTCCAATGCAAGAAGCATATGCAAAGTTAGACATCCTAACTCTCTCTTCCTCAGTTTGAGGTGCCATTTTCTTCGAAAGATGTATGTCGTATCAGAAAGGTACAGTTGCTGCCTTGCAGTTGGTAAAATCATACATTTCTAACATCTTGTCTATGTACATCGATTGTGACAATCCTATAAGCTTCCTAACTCTATCTCGGTAGAGCCTTATACCTTATATATAGGAAGCTTCACCCATATCTTTCATGGGGAAGTTCTTGCAAATGTAGGCTTTCATATTTTGCATCATCCATATATCATTTCCTATGATAAGGATGTCATCTACATACAAGACTAGAAAAACTATCATGCTCCCACTAACTTTCTTATAAACACATGGTTCTTCCTCGTTCTTGATGAATCCAGATAATCTAATTATCTCATCAAGATGACGATTCCAGCTTCGGGATGCTTGTTTAAGTCCATAAATAGACTTTTGGAGCTTACAAACTAAGTTTGAAGTCTCACTTGATACGAAACCCTCTGGTTGTTCCATATAGATATCCTCTTCAAGGAATCCATTTAGGAAAACGGTTTCACATCCATCTGCCATATCTCATAGTCGTGATATACAACAATGGCTAAAAGAATCCTAATGGATTTTAGCATGGCTACTGGTGAAAAAGTTTCCTCATAGTCAATCCCAGGACGTTGAGTGTAACCTTTCGCTACCAATCGGGCCTTAAAGGTTTCCACGTTTCCATCGGGCCCTCGCTTCCTTTTGTAAACCCATTTACAGCCAATATGTTTAACTCCTTCAGGAAGTTCAACTAAGTCCCAAACTAGATTGGCATGCATTGAATCCATTTCGTATTTCATGGCTTCCTGCCATTTTCCCAAATCGATATCTAATATCACTTCTTTATACGTAGTCGGATCTGTTTCCTTCAAGAGGAGAACATCAAGGTTCACATCAGATGTTAAAAATAGTCTTTTATGAGGCCTTGATATTCTATTCGACTTACATAGAACCTGTGTTGTAAATCCTTCATCTAGTTGGATCTCTGGTTCCATCTCAGATTCCTTAATGTTGGGATCAAACTCATCAAGTTTAATCTCTCTAAAATTCCCATTTTCTCTCAAAATTACTTTTCAAGAAAAGTTGCAAAGCGAATAATAAATACATTTCGTTGCTCGGAATCATAGAATTGATATCTCATGGAATTATCAGGATATCCAACGAACCTATATTTATACCCCCATGGGTGCTAGTTTATCCCACTGCGCAATTCTAACGTATGCAGGACAACCCTAAATCTTTAAATGTCTAAGACTTGGATTTCTACCGAACCATATCTGATAGGGGGTCATAGAAACAACTTTCGATGGAACCCTATTAAGTATGTAGGTAGTAGTTTGTAAAGCATAACCCCAAAGGTAACAATGAAGATCAGTATAGCTCATCATGGATCGCACTATATCCAATAAAGTATGATTTCTTCGTTCAGACAGACCGTTGTGTTGCGGTGTCCTTGGTGGGCTATATTGGGCAAGAATTCCATTCTCCCTTAAATAATCTCTGAATTCTTTACTCATATATTCACCGCATCGATCTGATATAAAGCATTTGATGAATTTACTGGTTTATTTTTCTACCTCGTATCGGAATATTTTGAACTTGTCAAATGTTTCCAACTTATGTTTCATCAAATAGACATATACATATCTAGACTTGTCATCTGTGAAAATCAAAAATTATTTGGAACCATCATGAGCGGCATGATTTAATGGACCACACACATCGCTGTGTATTAACTCCAGTAAATCTCCAGAACGGTGTCCAACACCTTGAAATGGAGCCTTTGTCATATTTCCTTAGATACATTACTCACGAATCGGATAATGAACTAATGTAAGATTTTCAATCAAACCATCTTTTACCAATTTCAATAGACGTCTAACACCTATGTGGCCCAATCTCATATGCCATAATTCAATATTATTTAATTCAAACTTCCTACTTGTATATTTTCTCTATATTAAAGACATCTCTACATGTTTCCAAAACATAGTGACCGTTTGATAAAGAACATTCATATTTCAATAAATTATCTTTATCATATAAACATAAAGTTTCATCCTCAATGTTTATTTTATATCCCTCTTTATCTAATATTGGCAGTGATATTATTTATCTGATAATTGAGAGAACATAATAACAGTCATGTAAATCTAATTTAAATCCATTTGGGAGATCTAGAACAACTGTTCCTATGGCCTTGACATCCAATGTCTCGCCATTGCCAACTCTAAGCTGAATCTCCCATTTATTCAGCCTTCTTCTAACCCTCATTTCCTGCAGGGAATTACAAACATGAGTAGTATTGCCAGTGTCTAACACCCATCCACTATTTGCATCTAAGACTAATGAGATGTCAATAATTGGAAAAATAGAAAGCGTACCTGAGGGTCCTGCTTTTCCTTTAAGCTCTGGACAGTCATTCTTCTAGTGTCCAGACTTCTTGCATTGTAGACATTGATCACGAGCTACTTTCGGTTTTGCGCCTTTGCGCGTATTGGAGTTCTTCTTTGATATCTTATTCTTCCCCATCTTGATTTTCTTTGACTTCCTATAAGTCTTTGAAGAGCCAGCTCCACCATGGAGATACAATGTGGGGTTTCTTTTCTTCAAATCTTGCTCCGTCGTGCGTAACATGTTATGAAGTTCTTCGTACGTGGCTTTCATCGAATGCATATGGAAATTTAATACAAAGCCAGCATAAGAACCAAGCAAAGAAGAAGGAATCAAATTACGGCCCAGCCGTTCATCAAACACAATGCCATGTCGTTCCAGATATCGAATTTGGTCTACCATGTTCAAAACATTTGTACTGACATCTCCTCCCTCCTTGAGTTCAGCACGGAACAATTCCTTAGACCTTCGATAAAGTTCCATCATTTGGTTTGCCTCGAACAACTCCTTGTGTGTCGCATGATGCTCCAAGCATCCGGTACTTCAATGTACTGTCTCAGTAAATCTGGAACCATCGATCCCAAGATGTTGGATTTCACCTTCAGGTTATCATCCTTCCATCTATCAAAATTTTCTCGCTCTTCTGGAGTGGAGTCAGGATCGATAGCAACATGAAATGGATTGATAGTGACATAATTCAACTTTTCAAATTCTAAGACAAGGAGCATGTGTTGGGATTTTGGGCGATGGGCGCAGCGGAAGCGCGGTTCGGGCGAAATCGTAATTTAAAACTTTTTCAAATTACCGAATAAATTATTCAATATCTAATATGAATAATTTATTCATATTTCACCTAAACCTATTTATTCAATATCAAATATCAACATAAATAAGGTTGAAATGTCGTGAAACTTTTACGAAAACCGTTTTTCCGCAAAATGACGTAAAATGCATTTTTGACTGAACCAACCACCCGACACTTATAGGACTGCCCAGGTCAGCCCCAATAGTGTCAGGGTAGTTCATGGGCTGCCCAAATAGTGATGGATTCACTGTTTGAGCAGCGGTCACCTGGTTGACTCAAAAATCACACGGTAACGCCGTTTTTGGCCGTTTTCGCTTATTTCAACTCCGAAACACTTTCCGGAAATTTTGCCAACTCCCAAAACAAATCCATTACATTAATATAACATCAAATACATGAACATATTCACTGAAGTTTCCAGATCTGATCCAGAACACAAAATACCCATTTTTCATGCTTTAAATCCAAAAATTCAAGATTAATCTAATTAATCAAAACACCAAATCAAGTCACCACATATGAACAACCCATGAACAATTCTAGGTGTCACAAGAGTGGTCATAAACTCTAGAATAGCAACTCATCAACAATTGATTAAATTGGAAACTAATTACACTAATTACTTCCAAAACTACTTCACACATGCAATATAACTTCCAATCCATCATTCACAACCAAAACCCCAAAATTTCAGAATTAAAGAAACCCTAGAACATTTCTAAATCATTAAGAAACAAGAAATCATATTTTTAAGCTGAGGGTTTAAGTGGATTGCCTTTAATCACTTGTTTCCTATGTTTTTTTCTTGATTTTTTCTTCAATTTTTCATGGATTTGATCAAACAATTTGAGACCCATTTTTAAAGAGCATTTTTTGCCATAGAAGAAGCTTGAAGGAAGAATACATTTTCCCCTTAAATATATACATGACCGACTATGATAAGGGTAGTTTGGGGATTTTTAAAATTTAATCAAATTAAATAATAATTAAACTTTATGTCAGCCAATCAAAATTGCCACCCATTGAGTTTAATTAATTCATGCCATTTGGTCCAATAATAATTGACATGAGTCCAACCACACCAGAGACATTACAGGATGCAGCTAACAACTTGGAAGAACCCATGCAGTTGCCAACAGGGCTAATCACACGCCAAAGAGCAAAGAAGATCAGAGAGGCCTTTGCGGGACTAGCTCAGAGCTATGTGACCAGTTGCAACAACCAAGTCAAGTGCACACCAGAGGCACATATGGGCATAACCAGAGAGGTCCCCAAGCTATTTCATTTGACCCAGATCAGCTCAGACTGAAGCATAGCAGAGCAGCTTCAGAACCAGCACCCTTTTGACCCGATTTCACCCATTTTGGGACTATGTTGAATTCGGCCAAATGGGGGAATTTTTGTCATTTGTGCTCGACATTTTTACTTTATTTATGATGTAATTAGCATGGTTGACTATGCCATTAGGCTTAATTATGCTTAGATTTGTACTTAGCCGGAAGCACGTCAATTTACTATAGCATGTAAGCACCTTAATTAGCTTAAGTGAGATTAGCTTCTAATCTTTGTTTTAAGTTTATTTAGGTGCAAAAGGACCTTAATGGTCGTGGTTGAGGTGCTTGACTTAGGGCTTTTGGTAATTTTAGCTCTAGGGTCATTTTAGCCTTTTTACTCTTTTGTAACCCTTATTATATGACTCTTCTTTGTATTTTTGGAAAACCAACGTAATATAAAGAATTTTGAAATAAAGAAAAGCTTGAGCTTTCCATGGCTATGGCCAAAACCTTGTTGAGGGAGGGATTCCCCTTTTCAAGTTCAAATTGACTTATCTAAGCTTGGCAACTTAGTGGCGTCTCCATTGCTAGCAAAATACAATCTGATTTCATGCTTGTGGTTATCATGGACGTGAGTTTCATGGTGGTTAGGGGCTGATCTTGGTTGGTTTTGTTCCTCCTACAAAATCAGTATTCAAAGTTCTTGGGTTTTGAGAAAGATGCTTGGGGTTTGCTTGGTTTCCAACCCAAGTGAGTTCTTGTCATTTGGTATCATGAGCTTAGGGTTCTGAGGTCTGATTTCCTATCCTTTGTTTTGTTTAATCTTGTATTCATCTTTGTTCTTTGTTGATTTAATTTCGGCATCAAGGTTTTACTTCCACCTTGATTCGGCCATTGTTGGATCTTGTTGTTTCTTGCTGATTCTTGTTGATTTGTGATCAAAATATCATGAATAACATTATGCCTTGAGTGTTTTTTATTGATCATGAGTATTTCTTTGAGTTAAGCTTTGGCTACTTAGGTCAAAATTGGGGCTTTTGTGTTCTTTGCTTGAATCAATGTTTAGTTGTTAATTATAAGTTACTAGGACGTGTTAACATTGTTATTAAGTTATTAGTTTCAAAAATCAAAAAAAAAAAGAGAAAAAAAAAGAAAGAGAATTGGTCACATTGTGCTTAGCTTGATTAGACCATTTGCAAGTTGATTGGATTGCTTTACATGAGTTACATTGATATTTGATTTGGTTTGTATTGGTTTGAGCTTGAAAGACTATATTTGTGTTATAGCCGAATTTGAAATCCTTTGTGCTTCATTGTGTTTCATTGGAGTGTAAACACTTGTGAGTGTGTGTGAGAAGAAAAGAAAGGAGAGCTCAAACACTATAGCGAGTGACCACAAGATTACTTCAGTGACACGTTGATTGCTTGCTTGCTTATTTATTGCATTTAACTAACTCGTCATTCTTTCTTATTCTGAGCACTCTAGCTATAAGTTTCTTTCGATTGAGTCTCCGTGATTACTTATCTTATTTGCTTTATTCCACATGCTCTATATATACATTGTGTTTCTGCTAGCTTGTGGACTACACCTTAGTTGACCATACTGGGAATTGAGTTGATTTGTAATTGAATTGAGGAAAACTCAAGAGTGGTAAAAAGGTAGTGATTGTGAGCACAATATCGGGTAAAAGCCAATAGAGAGCAAACATGAGTGGAGTGATATCATTCGAGTGTATGCACGTGAGATTGTGAGGATTTACATATTTGTTTTGCTTTTTATTATTTCTAATCTGTTTGTTTAGTGTTGAGATGGCAGGTCCAAGTTTAACTATTGATGATAAGATCGAGGTTTTGGATACTTTCAAAAGTGATATCCAAGATATTATGAGTGATTATAGAAGATCTTATGAGAAATGGAAAAAGACTTGGAAGGTAACTAAATATGCAGTGAATGAAAAGAGTACTCAACAACCAAAAGCTATTGAAGTTGCGTGTAATGATGTGAGAAGCACTTGTGATGTTGAGTGCATAGCGAATGAAAACACTTGTGAGGCCTTGAATGTTGTGAATTGTGTTATAAGTGACATGGTGAGTGAAAATGCTTGTGAGACCGTGAGCATTGAGGGAGTAAACACTTGTGAGGTAGTGTGCTTTGAGGTTGAAAAACATAGTGAAGCTGAGCAGGTGTGTGAGGAGGTATTTGCAAGTATGGTTGAGATAGTGGCCATGAGTGATAATGAAGCTGTGAGAGCTGGTGAAAAGAAAATAGATGTGGTAGTGAAGTTTTTCCATAACATTTTCTCTATTATTTATGCTTTTTCATCGCAGGTACAAGTGGTCAAGTATGATTCTTTTATATTTCAATATCATCGTCCAATTGATTTTGTCATAAGTATCTATGATCCGGGTTCGGATTCGAGGACGAATCCATTTCAAGAGAGGGAGAATGACATGATCCAATGGACAACATTTGACATGAATGCAATCACCCGAGGAACATTAGAGCCTTTGCATTTGCCAACAGACCCAATCACACGCCAAAGAGCTAAGAAGATCACAGACGTAATAGCGGGGCCAGAGTTTGCATATAATAGATGCATTCATCCTTCTAGTTTTTACTTGCCTTATGAGATTGATTATGATTCTAATTCTTTAACTCATATGGATTTATTATCTTTGATTCTTATTAAGCTTGGAGTATGAATGATAAGGGAAAGGCAGAGTTGGTGAGAATAATAGGTTTCCAACGTATTGTGTTTGACCCCGACAATTGGGTGTGGCTTATATGCAAGAGGAAAAGATCCAAGCTACAATCGAGAGGAGATGGAACTTTTCAAGTCTTGGAAAGGATCAATGACAATACATATAAGCTGGAATTGCAAGGTAAGTACAACGTACCTGCTATTTTTAATGTTTCTAACTTAACTCATTTTGATGTAGGTTCAGATTCGAGGTCGAATCCTTTTCAACAAGGAGGGAATGACATGAGTCCAACCACACCAGAGACATTACAGGATGCAGCTAACAACTTGGAAGAACCCATGCAGTTGCCAACAGGGCTAATCACACGCCAAAGAGCAAAGAAGATCAGAGAGGCCTTTGCGGGACTAGCTTAGAGCTATGTGACCAGTTGCAACAACCAAGTCAAGTGCACACCAGAGACACATATGGGCATAACCAGAGAGGTCCCCAAGCTATTTCATTTGACCCAGATCAGCTTAGACTGAAGCATAGCAGAGCAGCTTCAGCACCAGCACCCTTTTGACCCGATTTAACCATTTTGGGACTATGTTGAATTCGGCCAAATGGGGGCATTTTTGTCATTTGTGCTCGACATTTTTACTTTATTTATGATGTAATTAGCATGGTTGACTATGCCATTAGGCTTAATTATGCTTAGATTGTACTTAGCCGGAAGCACGTCAATTTACTATAGCATGTAAGCACCTTAATTAGCTTAAGTGAGATTAGCTTCTAATCTTTGTTTTAAGTTTATTTAGGTGCAAAAGGACCTTAATGGTCGTGGTTGAGGTGCTTGACTTAAGGCTTTTGGTAATTTTAGCTCTAGGGTCATTTTAGCCTTTTTACTCTTTTGTAACCCTTATTATATGACTCTTCTTTGTATTTTTGGAAAACCAACGTAATATACAGAATTTTGAAAGAAAGAAAAGCTTGAGCTTTCCATGGCTATGGCCAAAACCTTGTTGAGGGAGGGATTCCCCTTTTCAAGTTCAAATTGACTTATCTAAGCTTGGCAACTTAGTGGCGTCTCCATTGCTAGCAAAATTCAATCTGATTTCATGCTTGTGGTTATCATGGACGTGAGTTTCATGGTGGTTAGGGGCTGATCTTGGTTGGGTTTTGTTCCTACAAAATCAGTATTCAAAGTTCTTGGGGTTTTGAGAAAGATGCTTGGGGTTTGCTTGGTTTCCAACCCAAGTGAGTTCTTGTCAATAATTGGACAAATTCCATAACATTTATGGAAAAAAGTTAATTAATTAATAATTCAAGTATTTAACAATTAAATATCCAAATAATTAATTAATGTAATTATTATATATATATATATATTTATTTATTTATTTACAATAAATAACAAATACATACATGTATGACATGTGTCAAAATCTCATTTGACGAATAATTAACGTGTTTCTAATCGTATTATGTATCAAATATAAATACACAATAATTATTATCGGACAAAATCCCCAAATACATGTGTTATCGTTTAACCGATTAAACGATCTGAATTAACTCATTTAATCCTATGAAGTATTATGAATAATCCTTATTATTCATATCGAGTTACCCAAGTACTCAACGAGTACACTTCATATTATGGGACTCTCTAAATTTAGGTTTATCCGTCACGAAATCCAATTTCGTGTCCATAATTCACCCACTCATGAATTATGACGACCACAGATAATCTCGCTAAACTATGCAAGCTGAGATCATAGCATATGTATAATCCCTCTGTCACAGGTTATTCATAATATACATGGGATATAGATGAAAATGTCAAATCTATTCGGTATAATATAGTCGACTTTCAATTTACGATCTCTAAATAACACTCGAAACTGATTTCCGAGGTATACCACGGCCATGGATTTACTAGATCGTAAACACGTGATGATATCTATGCTGTTAGTGTCCTACACATGCCACAAGATCACTAAGATGATTTGTGTGTGAGTACATCAAGAAGTTTGAGGAAAAAACTTACAATGATTGGATGAGATTCAAAACGTTTTCTTTGTATTTCAGAAGCTCCAAGCTTTCTTTTGCATTACAAATTCAAGGGTGAGTTTCCCTATCACCTTAAATTGACTCTTTATGTGCTAGCAAGAACAAATTTTGAAAGAAAAATTTTCCCTTCCAAAGGGAGTAGTATTCGGCCAAAGAGAGAGGTTTTGGGAGATGATGAATAGTCACCTTTTAGTTTCCAAAACTTTACTTTAAATATTGTGTGATGTGTGATTAATGCCCAACAATTAAAGTTGCCAACCACTTCCATCACAAAAAAGTGACATGTGATGTAAGTGATGTGGGTCCCATCCAAATTTGAATTCCAAATTCAAGTTGGAAACACAACACACTTTGGGCCCGGTTCGTTTAATCCGACTAAACGAATTTTTCGTCGCGATGTAATTAAATTAAATTTAATTAAATAATATTGCCTACAATATTATTACGGAAGTCGCTTACTAATTAATTCCAAGTTAATTCGTTCGCTAAAATTAAAATCCAATTTAATTCCGCATTGAAATCCAATTTCAATTAATATATCCAATATATTGTTTTTAGCCTAAATAAATAAATTAAATAGAAAAATCTAATTTAACTATTAAATTTATTTTACCAATTAATTCCAAATTAATCGCGTTCTCTCTATTCACGAATGAATCCCATATTAATTCTTGACGCAATTAATCCAGATTAATTTCCTCTATTAATTAATCCAGATTAATTCTTGCCATAATTAATCCCAGATCAATTTTCTCTCTCATAATTAATCTCATATTAATTCATTTCGAGTCAAATGTCATCGGTGAATCTTTGGGAAGCGACCCAAGAGATCACTGGATATGTTGCCAGTAAATACAGTCATCGGACTATCCGAAGACGTGCGTACCGGGTACCACTTTCTTATCGATTTACAAGACATGGTTGGCTTCTAGCAAAGTACCGTGCCTACCTAATTCTCCAGAAATATTCAACGAGGAATATATAATCTTTATCAGGCATAGTATACTATGTATTGCGTATTACGATCCAGTATCAAATGTCACATGCTAGGCCTAGGGCTGGAATTATGTATGCCCCGTACGAAGCACATATCGGATCACTAGCAACTAGTCTCTGTAATCGGATAATCATGACATAGTCATACTATCTCGATAGCCGCATCATTTAAGAGTACCAGTTATGTATCCCTGCGTGATCATCATCTCCATATGACTGAAGTGATACTTCCATCTTGACATCACACCCAATACACTACGATTCTCAGTATACCCAGAAGATGCGTACACAGAACAAGTTAAAGCTCCGGACGACCAAAACCAAAGTATATTGATTGTCGCAAGTATTAGCGATGCAAGTCTCAGTTTAAGACCAAATACACCTACCCTGATTCGGATTCCCATAGACACATAGTTATACTACCAATGAGATTCCGATGGGTCTATCCAGAGTGAAGCTGTTCCCGGTCCAACGGCTAACAGAACCTCCTATCACACTTGCATAAGTATCCAATACTTAAATATATGAGAACTATGTCGTTAAGCTTCCATAACGCGCACAAGTGTAATACTAGCCTATTCCGCATTATCGATGTCCAGTCTCGATAATACTACGACTAGGGATATTTAATGATTAAAATTTTCATGGATTAATATTGTCTCATATCTTATTAATCTGGTACTAATCATATGGACTTTTATCATTTATATATCCAAGTAATCCAATTACAAATGATAAAAGAGCAATTTCCTTTGTCATATAGTTAATTTGTACAAAGAACACCGTGTCTTTTACAAATTGTGATGCTATGGGTCATAATTGTCCAACAATCTACCACTTGGCCTATAGACAATCACTCAAGTGTCCAACACCTGAACTATGTACGGGTCGCTCATGCTTATGCTGAGATATCGCTTTCACTAGTGGATATGCAAGGTTATCATCTGATGCGATCTTTCGATCTTGACATTCCATGATGTATGATCTCACAAATCAGATGAAACCGTTCGAAGTACATACTTGGATCATTGATGAGACCGTAATTCCTTAGCCTGTTCTGTAGCCCATCTCAATTGCTAACTGAACTACTCCTAATCCAATTAGGAATTTTATAGATCCAAAATGCTTCTTTTGCTGCCTCAACTGTGGCAATATATATTCCTCTTTTTTTTATTGAATCGGCAACAATATCTTGCTTGGAAGATTTCCAGCTCACTGTTCCGTTGTTCAAACAAAATATGTACCCTGATTGCGACTTACAGTCATCTTTATCGGTTTGGAAACTTGCATCGGTGAACCCAGTCACCTCAAGTTCTCCATCTCCATAAATTAAGAAAGCATCCTTAGTTCGTCTAAGATTCCAAAGGATGTTCTTAACATCAATCCAGTTACCATCACCTGGATCGGCCTGATAGTGACTGCAGATGCTCAAAGGATATGAGACACCATGTCGCGTACATGTTTGTCAATGTACGAGTTCTGAGAGAGTGCCAACAACTTTTAGATCTATCCCAGTAGATCCTTATTCCTAGAATAAAGGTTGTGCTCCATTAACCTTCTTATATACACAAGAATCATCATCGTTTTGAATGAAACCATATGCCATTATGATCTCATTAAAATGTTGGTTCCAAGAACGCAATGATTACTTCAATCAATAAATGGATCGATTTACTTGCAAACCTTGTTTGCATGTTTTGGCACGATAAAACCGTCAGGCTGTTATATATAACATCCTCCAAAAAGTTTCCGTTAAGGAAATCGGTTTTGACGTCCATCTGCCATATTTCATATCGAAATATGCAGCAATAGCAAGCATTATCCGAATGGATTTAATCATGGCAACGGGTAAAATGTTTCGTCGTAATCAACACCATGTTGATGACGATACCCTTTCGCTACAAGCTTAGCTTTGTACTTTTGTTTGTTGCCATCCATGTTTGTCTTCACCATGAAGACTCATTTGCTACCAATAAGCACAATACCTTCTGGTACATCAACCAGTATCCAATGGTATACATGGAATCCATTTCAGACTTCATGGCAACTTGCCATAAATAGAGTCGATACATTGTATCACTTCCTCATACGTAGCCGATTCATATTCCTCAATAAGATTAATATCTTCATGAGGTGAGATCAGAAACCCATACCTCTAAGGTTGTTCTATGACTCTCTCTGACCTACGCGGTTCTTGTGTATTAGTAGGTTGTGGAACAGTCTCATCCCTGATGAACTGTTTGTGTTTCGTGAGGGGATCGGTGCCAGGAATAATATCACTCTGATTTTCATCGAGTTCTACTTTCCTCCCACTTACCACTGCGTATAAGAATTCCTTTTAAAGGAAAACCGCATGGAGAGCAACAAATATCTTTGTTCTCTTATGAGTTGTGGAATTGGTTTCCCTAGGATAACCAATTACAAATAGGCACTTATCCGATTTGGGTTCTAGTTTGGTACCATCCAAACATATGCCCAGCATTCCCAAATCTTCAGGAATGAGAAACCCGGTTTCTTTCCTGTCCATATTTCATATGGGGTCTGTCCAACAGACTTTGTCAGAACCTTATTCAAAATAAGTATAACATTGTTCAATGTCTATCCCCTGAAGGAAATTAGTAGCTCAGTGCGACTCATTATTATCCTTACCATGTCCAACAAAGTTCGGCTTCTCGTTTGGACACATCACTCAAATGAGGTGTTCCGGGAGGAGTCCAGTATGATAGAATACCATACTCTTTCAAGTAATCTTGAAACTCATTGCATAAGTATTCTACACCACGGTCCAACCGTAATATTTTTAATACTTTTGCTGATCTGTTTTTTTACTTCATGTCGAAACTCTTTGAATTTATCAAAAGTTTCTGATCTGTGTTTCATAAGATACACATAACCATAACGCGATGTAACATCCGTAAAAGTTACGAAGTATTCATATCCACCTCTAGCCTGGCTAGATATGGGCCCATTATGTCACCATGAACGAGGGCTAACAGCTTGGTGGCACATACACCTTTACTGCTAAAAGGCATTTTAAGCATTTTGCCTAATAAATAAGATTCACAGACGTCATATGAATTAGGATCAAATTCGTCCACGTATCCACTCTTCGAAAGTGTGGATATACGAGTCTTGTTAATGTGTCCCAGACGACAATGCCACAAATAAGTCTCATCTGATTTACTCAGTTTGAGCTTTTGTTTGTCATGTTATATGTTTGAGATTCATTTATATTCGAATATAAATATTATTATTCACATCTACTGCGTATATCTCAAGATCATATTTATAACAAAACCCCCAGTTTTCTGGAACATAAGGTTTATCCGCAACGGGTTAAACTAGATATAAAGATAATATTTCTAGTCAAACTAGGTACATTATAACAGTTTCCTAATTTAAGTACATGCCCAAATGGTAGTTCCAAAACTTAGGTTCCCACAGGCAAAACAACGACTCTCATCCCGTTTCTGACTAGCAGGTCGATCTCATCTTAAGCCAGTCTCCTGCTAATCAGCAGATCCCACACATCAGTACATATGTATGCACCACATCTAGTATCAAAAATCCAATTTTTAAATCTATTAGTGGACACATTTATTACAATTACTAACATAACTAAAGTCGGAGCCTTGCCCGCCTTCACTTCCTTCATGTCTGCCTTGTCCATACGGCAGTCACACTTTCAGTGACCCCGTTTGCCACAGTTTAGGCAGACATCTTGGATTATGTCATTTGTCTTCCCAGAAGACTGTGACGATTTTGCCTTTGCCCTTTTTTTAACCCCCAGAAGCCTTCGACCAAGCCTTGGCCTTCTGGGATGTCGAAGTAAGATGCGTCTAGGCACTATATTTTTGCATATAAGTCCCTATGATGAGTCTCATTTAGAGGCACTACCTTTTAAGTAGCGGAAGTCGCGGGAAACGGACGTCGGAAGGGGAAATTCAGAATAAGTCTGTCATGAGATTCATTTAACAAGTTCACTGTTTTCGTTCGTGCTGCGTTCGTTACCACGTTCGAACGTCAAGCAGATTATGGACGTTCGTGTAGTGTTCGAATTGGCGTTCGAACGGGTTGTCGGTATTTCTGGTTTTGCTGCTAGCCTCACACCCAAGCCCAATTAGCCCACCAAAGTGTTGGACAATTATGACCCATAGCGTCACTATTTGTACAGATCACGGTGTTGTTGTACAAATTAACTATGTGACAAAGGAGATTGCATTCTTATCATTTGTGATTAGATCACCAAGATATATAAATGATGAGAGGTCATTATGATTTGTTCCTGGATTGAGAATGATATGAGACAATATCAATCCACGAAGGATAAATAGTTAAATATCCCTACTCAGAGTATTATCGAGAATGGACATCGATGAATACGTAAAAGACTAGTATTACACTTGTGCGTGTTGTGGGAGCACAACGACATAGTTCTCATATGTTTGGGTATAGGATACTCATGCAAGTGTAATAGGGGTTGTGTTTCACCGATGGTACGGGAAACAGCTTCGCTCTGGATAGACCCCCTCAGAATTCCATTGGTAGTATGACTATATGTCTATGGAAGTCCGAAATCAGGGTAGGTGTATTTGGTCTTAACCTGAGACTTGCACCGCTAATGCATACGACAATCAATATACTTTGGTTGAGGTCGTCTAGGGCTTTAACCGGTTCCTGTGTACGCCAATTCTGGGTATATCGAGAATCGTAGTGTGTTGGGTGTGATGTCAAGACGGAAGTGTCACTCCAGTCATATGGAGTTGATGATCGCGCATGGATACATAACTGGTTCTCTATAAAGGTTGCAACCGTCGGGATAATATGACTTGGTCATGATTATCCGATTATAAAGAGACTAGTTGCTCGTTATTCGATATATGCATCGTACGGGGCAGACACAGTACCAGCCCCAGGCCTTGCATGTGATCATCTGATACTGGACAGAAATACGCATTACCACGTATACTACACCTGATACAGATCCTTTATTCCTGTAAGGATATTTCCTGAGAATTGGGTAGGCATGGCGCTTTGCTAGAGGCCAACCTTGTCTTGTGAATCGGTAAAACGTAGTACGAGGTACTTACGTGTTCGGATAGTCCGACGACTGAATTTACTACCAACATATCCGGGGATCTCATGGGTCGCTTCCCAAAGATTCACCGATGACATATGACTCGCACTTTTAATTAATCTGGGATTAATTTGATGAGAGAGAAAATTAATCAGGGATTAATTGCGGAGATATTTTATCTGGGATAAAATATCAATTAAAGAGAGAGAACGATTAATTTGGAATTAATCGAGGAATTAATATATTCAATATATTAAATGAAATTGGATTTCGACGTGGAATTAAAATTAGATTTTAATTCGGGCGAAAGAATTAATTTAGAATTAATTCATTAGCGACCTGAATAGTGACCTTCACTAGGCGTAATCATTTAATTGCGACGCAACGGAAAGTTCGTTAATTTAGAATTAGCGAACCCGAGCCCGAGATTATTTGCGAGCGCATTCGCATTTCGAATTCGAGTGCGGCAAATCAAATCAAGTGTCAAATCGCTAGTCGCATCTAGCGTCACATCATTCGTCAATCAAGTGATGGATGTCTTTCACTTTGAGTGATTGACGCCAGTCACTATTCACTGATTGATGGAAGTAGATGTGACTTGATGTGTGTGGTTGGCATTTATGGATTGGTTTTTGGAGGAAAAATTTGGTATTGGTTTTGGAAATTATATTACCAATTTTTTGCTAACAAAAATAATAACACATAAATCTCTCTCTCTCCTCCATTCTCTCATCATCACTCACGCCCAAAGGGCTGTGAAAATTTTTCTGGTTTTGCTGGGCAGTTACCGAGCAAAGGGAAGCACAAGTTCTTGATTTTGTGGCAAAATCAAGAGAGCTAGCACTCCAAGAGACATGAGAAGGTGATAGGGAAGTTCACCCATGAGCCGGGAACCATTCGACGAAGCTTGGAGCTCGAAGATGATCCTCAAATGGTGCCAAACCAGTAAGCTTGGGCAGTGAACTGCCGAATGCAGTGCAGTGGGCAAAATCAGATTTTTGTTCATCGTAGCGTCGCTCAACCGATCGATGTGAGTATTCCGCGACTTTCTCGATTGTATTCGCACATATTTCATTGATTGTATTCGATTCTATGGACCTAGAACTCCAACACAAAGCCCAAAACACATCCAAATTAATAAATGAATTTTTAACACATGGAGAATTAAATAAAATCTAAAAATCATATACCAAATTAAAATAATCTCATGCCTAAACAAAACAAATTCAATATATTACTTCCTAATTAAACCAAATCTTGTCCCCAATCAATCTTTTGCTTTCCTTTTAAGACACTAATTGATTCCTTCCTTTTCAAACAAGGAGAAGCCCTAGTCTTTGTCTATATAAGAAACCCAATTCCAACCCTTCAGACGTCCCCTAGCTCATTCACACAAAAAAACTCCTAGCATTCACACATAACAAAAGCTATAAGCAATAAAGAATTCTCTCCTCCTCCCTCACTCACTCTCAATAACTGAAAATCACAAGACAAAGAACCCCAATTGCCGTAACCAAAACACATACCGAACATCCCCTTTACCTCACCGAAACAGCCCTCAAACTACACCATAACACCACCAAAAATCACACCTAAACAGCAGCCCAAATCACACATAAACAGTAGCCTAAATACCTGAAATATTGACCAGAAAACCTCACCAAAAGAGCATCGAAATACAGTAAAAACAGCAGCAAAATAGGGAGAACGACAACTCAAAACAGTGAGACAACGAACGAGAGTAGTGAACCAGTGAACCGGAGGAGTTGCAGAGCGTTAGCCCTTCCGAAGATCGTGTACCGTACATTCGAGAGGTGATTTAAAAGGTTAGACCTGAGGGAACTTTTTCTATTTATTGTCATTCGTTTTTTTAATTGTTTTATTCGCATGAGAGTCGTTTGTGGATGCATGTTGTGGCCTTCGAATGAAAGGGAAAATGTGTCGTCTCTTGTGGTATATAGGATGGAAACCCAGACGTAAATTCCGTAGCCGAATCCGAATGGATGGTAGTGCGGTCTGTAATTGGGATACACTCCACGTACCACTTGAGTAAACGACACATATCTCCCTTTCTTTTATCTTGATTGTTTATTATCTGCATCTTATATTTTGCCATTTACTTTCTGTATGTTGTTTGTTTGTGTGTTAATGATGTGATGCGCATGGGCTTAGCATATTGGTCTAAAGGTTTTCCATTTGAGGGAGGAAAAGGCCAAAAGGCTACCTTTACGCCAATACTTTGCCACGCCGGACAAAATATGTTTGGTTGGGTGTGAGATGTGTTCAACCGAGCATACGAAGTCCTATATCGTTGTCTTTATTTTTTTATGGATTACGATATTAGCGTATGGGCTTAGTAAGTTAGATTAAAGGTCCTCCGTTTCGAGGGGTTAAAATCCTTTACCACGATGCTTTGCCACGCCGGATGACGTATATTCGGTTGAATGTAAGATGTGTTCAATCGGGTATACAAAGTCCGATATCATTGTCTTTATTTTTATGTGCATTATGTTATTAGCGCATGGGCTTAGTATGTTAGATTAAAGGTCCTCTATGTCGAGGGGTTAAAATCCTTTACCACGATGCTTTGCCGCGCCTTGTAGCATGTTATTATTTATTAGGTGTCATCTATTCACACGTTCATGTATGTGTCATGTTGTTTACTATTTTTTTTGAGGTCACTGCTGTAACCCCGTTCGAACACGTTTCAGAACGCCACACGAACGTCTGTTTTCTGTCTCAGTTCGTTCGAACGCTTTTACGAACGCTATACGAACGTGAATATTATGTTTACCGTTTGAACGTGTTTACTAACGCTACTCGAACTCGCATATATTTCCTTTGTTTTATCATGCATCAGGTCTGGTCTCGTTCGAACGCGTTCTCAAACGCTATACGAACTCGAACCTTCTGTTTACTGTTTGAACGTGTTTACGAACGCTACTCGAACACGAATGCGTTTTGTTTCATCATGTCCTATCCCGTTCGAACGCGTTCTCAAACGCTATACGAACGCAAACCTTCTGTTTACCATTCGAACGCGTTTTCAAACGCTACACGAATGCGCATACACTGAACTGAGTCATTTTCATCACATGTCATGCATAATGTTTCTTAGGTGATTTCTCTTGTATCATGTAATCAATCATACTATTTGTATCCCTGCATTTATCTATTTGATGTGTTCATGAGATGGTATTCAAGCATGATTAGGCCGTTAGTATGTTACTTGGTTCTTAAGCATGATTTAGCCTATTTGGTTGTTCATTTTCAAGAATGATTAGTCATTTATTTTGCTTTTGGAATTTGCATTATGTCTAGGTTATTCTTTGTTTTCCGTATTATATGATCGAAGTATGTTCATGAGATTGCCGTGTGCTATTGCATGTTCGCCGTTATTCCGATTTGCTTTCATGCTCGATCATACAATTATTATTTACTGGCATGCCTATGATCAAATGTAATGTGCTTATGACATTGTATGCTTGCCGTATTTCAATTCATCTTTATGCATGCAAATTTGGACATAGGTTATATGCAAACTTAGATATGAGCCTTGTACTTATGCATGCGAACTTAGGAGTAAATTATCCTTGGAAATAAATGTTGCTTATGTTTGGTTAAATTATTGCACAAATCATTTCATTTCAAGTGGCATAAGTGTTGGTTTGCTCTAAGCTTCCCAAGATCATAAATCAAGCATGAAACAAGTGTAAATACAATCATAGGAGGTGCAGAAAAACTCACATTGATCGGTTGAGATGCTACGAAGATGAAGAACGAACTGACCTCCTTGCGTGTGGTGAAGCTCGGCAGTGGGCTGCTTAACTCGGCAGTGGGTGGTTTTCCTCCTCCAAGAAACGGCCATGGATGTCCTCCATTGAAGCTCCAAGCTCCAAGCTTCACAAGGTGATTCCAAGCTCACGAACTCACTGCCCTAACACCTTGGTATGCCTCCTAGAGTGTGCTAGCACTTAGATCTTGCAACAAATCATTTGCTTCTCCATTTATTTGCTCGGTCAAAAACAGAAAACAGAGGAGAAGATCGGTCCAAGACCGAGAGAGAAGAAGAGAAACTTTTGGCTCCAAAATGAATGAATACCGTAAAAGGAGAGAGAGAGTGGAAAAAGAAAAAATGTAAAAGGTTTATTTTTATTTTCCAAAAATTAATAAACCATTTACCTTTTTCAATTTGAAAAAGCAAAGCATTAAATGCTTTCTTTCATCTCACATCAACTCACATCAATCAATCAAATATCACATCACTCAAAGTGACATGTGATTTGACGCTTGAAGTGACTTGCGATTTGACGCTCGATTTGTCTTGTGTGCCGCACTCGAATTCGATATGCGAATGCGCTCGCAAATAATCCAGGGCTCGGGTTCGCTAATTCCAAATTAACGAATTTTCCGTTGCGTCGTAATTAAATGATTACGCCTAGCGAAATCACTATTCACATCGCTAACGAATTAATTCTTAATTAATTCATTCGCCCGAATTAAAATCTAATTTTAATTCCGCGTCGAAATCTAATTTTGTATAATATATCAAATATATTATTTTATCGATAATTCCAAATTAATCGTTCTCTCTCTTTATTGATATTTTATCCCTGATAAAATATCTCCGTAATTAATCCCAGATTAATTTTCTCTCTCCTTAAATTAATCCCAGATTAATTAAAGTGCGAGTCATACGTCATCGGTGAATCTTTGGGGAGTGACCCATGAGATCTCCGGATATGTTGGCAGTAAATCGGGTCGTCGCGGACTATCCGAACACGTAAGTACCTAGTACTACGTTTACACCGATTCACAGGTCAAGGTTGGCTTCTAGCAAAGCGCCATGCCAACCCAATTCTCCAGAAACATGCTTACAGGAATAAGAGATCTATATCAGGCGTAGTATACGTGGTATTGCGTATTTCTGTCCAGTATCGGATGATCACGTGCTAGGCCTAGGCCTGGATTTATGTCTGCCCCGTATGAATCACATGTCGGATGTCTGGTAACTAGTCTATATATCTGATAACTATGACCTAGTCATATTATCCCGATGACTGCCAGTACTTAAGAGAACCAGTATCGTATCCTACGTGACCATCATCTCCATATGACTGGAGTGACACTTCCGTCTTGACATCACACCCAACACACTATGATTCTCAATATACCCCGTAGTATTGGCGTACACAGAAACGGGTTAAAGCCCTGGACGACCTCAACCAAAGTATATTGATTGTCGCAAGTATTAGCGGTGCAAGTCTCAAGTTAAGACCAAATACACCTACCCTGATTTCGGACTTCCATAGACACATAGTCATACTACCAATGGAATTCCGAGGGGGTCTATCCAGAGCGAAGCTGTTTCCTATACCATCGGTAAAACACAACCTCCTATTACACTTGCATGAGTATCCTATACCCAAATATATGAGAACTATGCCGTTGTGCCCTCACAACGCGCACAAGTGTAATACTAGTCTTTTACGTATTTATCGATGTCCTATCTCGATAATACTCTGACTATGGATATTTAATGATTTATCCTACGTAGACTGATATTGTCTCATATCATTTTCTGTCCAGGAATAAATCATAGGGACCTCTCATCATTTATACATCTAAGTGATCTAATCACAAATGATAAGAGTACAATCTCCTTTGTCACATAGTTAATTTGTACAACAACACCATGATCTGTTCAAATAGTGACACTATGGATCATAATTGTCCAACAATCTCCCACTTGGCCTATAGCTAGTCACTCGAGTGTTTGACACCCGAACTATGTACAGTTGGCTCAAACTGCTGAGAAATGCTTTCATTAGTGGATTTGCATGACTATCGTCTGATGCGATTTATTCGATCATCACATCGCCGCGATGTATGATCCGAACGAATCAGATGATTATCGAAGTATGTATCTGGATCGTTGATGAGACCATTAATTCTTTAGCCTGTGCTCGAGCCTAGCTCAGCTGGTAACAGAATTATATCTAATCTAATTTGATTTGTTTATCGACCCAGAAGGCTTCTAGTGCCGCTTCAGCTGCAACAATATCCCGAATTTGTTGTTTATACGGTAACAGTATCTTGCTTGGAAGATTTCCAGCTCACTGTACCGTTATTCTACCTGTATAGTACCGTTTGCGACTTATAGTCGTTTTATCGGTTTAGGAAACTTGCTACAGTGATCCCAGTCACTTCAAGTTCTCCATCTCCATAGACTAAGACATCATCTTTAGTTCTATAAGATACTAAGTATGTTCTTAACTTCAATCCAGTGACTATCACTAGGATTGACCCGATTGTGAATTCATATTCTCAAAGCGTATGAGACACCAGGTCGCGTACATTTTTCAATGTACGAGTTCTCGAAGAGTGTTCATGAAAGCCAAGCTTTCACCGATTGTTTTATGGGAATATCATTTCCAAGAAATGACGTATGTTATCATTATTTATGACAAGGATTGTCAGTGCTCTCCCACTAACCTCCTTATATACACAAGAATCATTTACGTTTTGAATTAAATCATAAACTATTATGATTACATCAAAACGATAATTCCAAGAACCTAATGCTTGCTTCAATCCAAACATGGATCGAATAACCTG
Source organism: Zanthoxylum bungeanum (assembly GCA_019454045.1). Classification (NCBI taxonomy): domain Eukaryota; kingdom Viridiplantae; phylum Streptophyta; class Magnoliopsida; order Sapindales; family Rutaceae; genus Zanthoxylum; species Zanthoxylum bungeanum. Next base: position 170,212 of record SKCR01040876.1, on the reverse strand, counting down.
TAAACCTTGTTTGCTGTTATGGTACGACAAAATCGACAGGATGTTGAAAACGTCCTCCAAAAGGTTTCCTTTTCAGGAAAGTGATTTTCCCGTTCAGCTGCCATATTTCATAAATGAAACATGCAGCATCAGCAAGCATTATCCAAATGGATTTACCATGGCAACAGGTAAAAGATTTCATTGTAATCAACACAATGTTGATAACGATACCTTTCGCTACAAGCCTAGCTAAGTACGTTGGTATGTTGCCATCCATGTACGTCTTCCTTGAAAACTTATAAAGTACCAATAGGCACAAAGCCTTTCGGTACAACAACTAGTGTCCATACATAGTTGGTATACATGGAATCCATTTCGGATTCATGGCACTTTGCCATATTAGGGAGTCGATACATTGTATCACTACCTCATACGTAGTCAGTTGGTGTACCTCAATAAGATTGACATCTTTATGAGGTGAGATCAGAAACCCATACCCCAGGTTGTTTACTGACTCTCTCTGACATACGCGGTTCTTGTGTATTCGAAGATTACTGGTATAGTTTCATCATTGATGAACTATTTGTGTTACATTAGGAATCGGTGCCTGGAATAGTATTACTCCGATTTTCATCGAGCTTTACTATCCTCCCACTTACCACTGCATATAGGTATTCCTCTTAGGAAAACGGCATGGTGAGCAACAATTAAATTGTTCCATTGTGAGTTGTATAAGTACTATACTTTGGTATCCCTAGGATAACCTACAATTGGCACTTATCCAATTTGAGTTTTAGTTTGGTATCATCCAAATGTATGCCTAGCATCCCAAATCATCAGGAGTGAGAAACTCGGTTTCTTTCCCGTTCATATCTAATATGAAATCTGTCTAACAGATTTTAATGGAAACTTATTCTAAATAAGTTCTGCACTGTTGAATGCTTATCCGTTGAAGGAAATGGTAGCTCAGAGCGACTCATGATTAACTTTATCATGTCTAACAAAATTCGGTTACTCAGTTCAGACACACCGTCAAATTGACGTGTTTCGGGAGGAGTCCTCGTTGAAAGAATACTTTACTCGTTCAAGTATAGTAGAAACTTATTGCTTAAGTATTTTCCATTACGGTCTTACCGTGACGGTATAATACTGTAGCCGATCTGTATGTCTATTTCGTGTCGAAACTGTAAAAGTTTCCGAATTGTGTTCTTCAAAAGAAACACATAACCATTACGCGATTCCACATGCATATAGGTCACGAAATATTCATATCCACATCTAGCCTAGCTAAACATGAGCCCACTTGCTTCACTATGAACTAGGACTTACAGATCGGTGGCATTTACATTTTTACCAAGTAAACATTATTTTAGACACTTTGCCCAATAAACTAGATTCGTAGACTTTATTTTAATAGAATCAAATTAGTCCGAGTACCCACTCTTCAAAAGTGTGGATATACGAGTCTTGTTTGATTGTGTCCCAGACTACAATGCCACATCAGTTTCTTCTGATCAAATCAGTTCGAGCTATTTGTTTGTCATGTTATATATTTGAGATTTATTTATATTCAAAATATAAATTCTGTTATTCACATCTAATGTGTTTATCTCAATATCATCTTTATATAATGAAACACTTTAGTGTTCTAGAATATAAAGGTTCACCCGCAGCGGGTTATACACTGATATAAAGATAATCTTTCTAGTCAAACTAGTTACATTATAACATTTTCCTAATTTAGATACACACCCGAGGGTAGTTCCTAAAATTAGGTTTCTACGGTTAAAACATCGACTTTCGTCCCGTTTCCAATTCGCAGATAAATCTCTATTGAAGTCAGTGTCCTGTTCAAAACAGATCTGAACATCAATATATTATGTACCACACTAAGTATTTAAAATTCAATTTTAATACTAGTAGTGAACATAATTATGACAAACATATTTGAAGTCAGAGCCTTGCTCATCTTCAATTCCTTCATGTCTGCTTTGTCCAAACGGCAGTCACGCTTCCGCGATCCCGTTTGCCACATTTAAGCAGACATTTTGGGATATGTCCTTTATCTTCCTAGAAGATTATAATGATTTTGCCTTTGCCCTTTTCAACATTCCAGTAGCCTTTGGCCAAGCCTCGGGTTTCTAGAATATCGAAGTAAGGTGCGACTAGCGCTACTTGCCTAATTGCAAAGTTTGACTTTGTCTCATTGAAAACAGTCATTAACTCTCCAAGAGTTTATTATTGCAATATTTACTTCTAAAATCTAAGTATAGATTTATGATGATTCTTCAATTTCAATATCATACTTTAAGAATCTAATCCTTAGTTCTGATAAAGAAATTAAGGAGTCTATATGACAAGTATAATGGATTAAGCACTAAAGTTATCATTACATGAATATTCTAAATATCATGTTCCACTTATTTGCTTAACTCCAGGCTTAGGCCTAATATGTTATTTTATCAAATAAAGAAACTTATTAGTTTCCAGGACCATCCTGAAACTTTATCCCTATTTGAAAATTATAGTCGTTTAAATACATTTTCACCCAGGATTATGTTTTAAACACTAATCTTTCATTTATCTTGATTCTAATAGTCCAACTATTTAATCAACGATTTGTGGTACTATGTATTATATTGATTATTATAGTCCAACTATATAATCAAATATAATTTAAATTAATTAACCTCAATTACTTTGATTACTATAATCCAATTATAAAATCAATTGTAAATTGAAATTAATTAATTCAAATATATTGATTACTATAATCCAATTATATAATCAACTATAATACAATCCAACTGTAATTAAAACAACAATTTAAATATTAGTCCAACTAACATATAATTGATTTGACGAATGATATTTGTTTGAGCGCGTATGGCGAGTAATTGAACGAATATTGCAAATTCAATTCTTGCCTCCCACTATTTTTCGGCGAGCCTCTAACCCTCTGTCGAGTACTCGGGAACAGCGTTTCCTAGTGGGCTAGGATCCCGTTAAATATCACACAATCTTGACTTTGGCCAACAAATTGTATGATAATTAACTAGGTAGATCTCTAAGATCGATTGGATCCAATCCAATTCCTAGATCCGGTAGGGGGACTTCCAAGTCCGAAACATATATCTCATATATGCCAATACATCCAATGTATTACCTAACCTTTTTCCTCAGAATCAACTAAGCCTTGGCTTTGGCACAACAAACTTAGTGATCCCAGTCAAGCGCGACCCATTGACCATGGAAAGCTTCGTAATCAATGTCGATGGACAATAAATGGTCTTGACTTTGGCCAACAAACCACAACTTGGATAAGACACTGATATGGAACAAAGCCTTCGTGATTCAAACACATCCTCGACAGACAAAAGCCTTGACTTTGGCCAACAAACCAATGTCGTCTTAGATCTTGAGTAAGAATCACTCAATGGAAGGAAAAACGCTTAATATTGAGCGAGGGTTTTTCGCGTGCAAATTGGAACCAATTTATTATTTGTTAAGGTCTCATCGTTCATACACCCTTAAACATGCATTCTAAATACATAATAAAGCGCGTATAAAAAATAATAATGATATGCGGATGGATACTTTACACATTGATCCTAGATCAAATCTCTCACTTCTCTCTCCAGCTAGCACTTGTATTTACTTCTATCTGTTACACTACACTTCTAAAGAAACCTCATTTACATTGAGGGGAATATGTGAGAAGAGAATACAAAGAAATATGAGGTAATAAGGCTGGACACGCAGGTCCAATTAATAAATCAAATTTATTACAATTTCCAAAATTGCCCCACCCATCTAATATCCATCCGATATACATTATTCATGATCGCAACCAATGTATTCACACAAGCATGTTATCAATCAATCTAATCAAATTAATTAATCTGATAATTAGTGATCATCCAATGTTCAAACAACGATTTGATTTTGTTCGAGTCAAACTCGTTTTGCGAATAAGTACATAAAGTACGAATTCTCGAATTAAATTAAACTACGCAATTAAATCCAATTCAATTTGTATTAATTCTAATTCGGTATTTAATTCCAAATTAAATACTACACTTTATTATTGAACTTTTACGACTTAAATTCCAAATTTAGTCGCTACGGGTCTCAAAGCCCGATAAACGTCCAACGTCAATTAATTAAAGTCCAATGGGCTTTTAATTAATTCTTGAGGCGTGGACTTTGGTCAACTCGGGTCAAACCGAATAACCAAAATCCAATCCGGGAGTTACCCCATAAGCCCATAAATCAATTTAGGCCCAATTAAACATTAAAGGTTCATTAAGTCGCATTTGGGCTTTATGGAGGCGGTTTTGGGCCCAATTGTACCAATCCATTTGGCCTAAACCTAACTTGATACAATCAAGCCCAACAAGCCCAATTACAACACAACAAGCCCAAATCCAATTTTAAGCCCAATTAATAAAAATACAAAATTCCAAATTTCACATTCTAATTAACCAAAGTGTTATGCATTATTAATTACCCAAATCAATATTTCCAAAACACCAAATTTGTACAATTAAACATGCTTATCATCATCAATTAGTGTCCAACACATTTGGATCAAAATCAAACCCAATAAATCATGCTTAAAGTCTCGGCCAAAAGGGGAAAATCATGCCCAAATCAAATTCAATCCAATTAAATTCAATTCAACATTAATTCAACATCCCCAAATGATTCTAACTCATCCAATGAATCAAAAAATGAAAATCCAAGACTATTTATGGTTCTTTAATTTTCGGCCAACACACCAAAATTGGGGAAAATTGTTCCAAATATTTTTTTTATCAAATTGATCCAATCAATCATCAATTCAAAAAATTTAAGCATACTAATTCATCCAATTTCATTAAATAATGCCCAAATTCGTTTGCCCCAATTTTAACCCTAAAATCAATTTCATGCTTTCAAATTCTCAAGATACCATTGTTGGTTTGCTCTAAGCTTCCCAAGATCATAAATCAAGCATGAAACAAGTGTAAATACAATCATAGGAGGTGCGGGAAAAACTCACATTGATCGGTTGAGATGCTACGAAGATGAAGAACGAACTGACCTCCTTGCGTGTGGTGAAACTCGGCAGTGGGCTGCTCAACTCGATAGTGGGTGGTTTTCCTCCTCCAAGAAACGGCCATGGATGTCCTCCATTGAAGCTCCAATCTCCAACCTTCACAAGGTGATTCCAAGCTCATGAACTCACTGCCCTAACACCTTGGTATGCCTCCTAGAGTGTGCTAGCACTTAGATCTTGCAAAAAAATCATTTGCTTCTCCATTTATTTGCTCGGTCAAAACCAGAACACAGAGGAGAAGATCGGTCCAAGACCAAGAGAGAAGAAGAGAAACTTTTGGCTCCAAAATGAATGAATACCGTAAAAGGTGAGAGAGTGTGGAAAAAGAAAAAAATGTAAAATGTTTATTTTTATTTTCCAAAAATTAATAAACCATTTACCTTTTTAATTTCAAAAAGCAAATCATTAAATGCTTTCTTTCATCTCACATCAACTCACATCAATCAATCAAATGTCACATCACTCGAAGTGACATGTGATTTGACGCTTGATGTGACTTGCGATTTGACGCCCGATTTGTCTTGTGTGCCGCACTCGAATTTGAAATGCGAATGCGCTCGCAAATAATCCCGGGCTCGGGTTCGCTAATTCCAAATTAACAAATTTTCCGTTGCGTCGTAATTAAATGATTACGCCTAGCGAAATCACTATTCACGTCGCTAACGAATTAATTCTAAATTAATTCGTTCGCCCGAATTAAAATCTAATTTTAATTCCGCGTCGAAATCCAATTTCGTATAATATATCAAATATATTATTTTATCGATTAATTCCAATTAATCGTTCTCTCTCTTTAATTGATATTTTATCCCAGATAAAATATCTCTGTAATTAATCATAGATTAATTTTCTCTCTCATTAAATTAATCCCAGATTAATTAAAGTACGAGTCAGACGTCATCGGTGAATCTTTGGGGAGCGACCCACGAGATCTCTGGATATGTTGGCAGTAAATCGGGTCGTCGGACTATCCTAACACGTAAGTACCTAGTACCACGTTTACACCAATTCACAAGACAAGGTTGGCTTCTAGCAAAGCGCCATGCCTACCCAATTCTCCAGAAACATTCTTACAGGAATAAGATTCTATATCAGGCGTAGTATACGTGGTATTGCGTATTTCTGTCCAGTATCGGATGATCACGTGCAGGTCTGGGCCTGGATTAATTAGTCTGCCCCGTACGAAGCACATGTCGGATGTCTGGTAACTAGTCTATATATCGGATAACTATGACCTAGTCATATTATCCCGATGACTGCAGTACTTAAGAGAACTGGTACCGTATCCTACGTGACCATCATCTCCATATGACTGGAGTGACACTTCCGTCTTGACATCACACCCAACACACTACGATTCTTAACATACCCAGTATTGGCGTACACAGAACCGGTTAAAGCCCTGGACGACCTCAACCAAAGTATATGATTGTCGCAAGTATTAGCGGTGCAAGTCTCAGGTTAAGACAAATACACCTACCCTGATTTCGGACTTCCATAGACACATAGTCATACTACCAATGGAATCCGAGGGGGGTCTATCCAGAGCGAAGCTGTTTCCCATACCATCGGTAAAACACAACCTCCTATTACACTTGCATGAGTATCTTATACCTAAATATATGAGAACTATGCCGTTGTGCCCTCACAACGCGCACAAGTGTAATACTAGTCTTTTACGTATTTATCGATGTCATATCTCGATAATACTCTGACTATGGATATTTAATGATTTATCCTACGTGGACGGATACTGTCTCATATCATTCTCTGTCCAGGAATAAATCATAGGGACCTCTCATCATTTATACATCTAGGTGATCTAATCACAAATGATAAGAGTGCAATCTCCTTTGTCACATAGTTAATTTGTACAACAACACCATGATCTGTACAAATAGTGACGCTATGGGTCATAATTGTCCAACAATAAGTAAGTGACCATTCCGAACCCAACGGTTTGAGGTCTTCCCTTGCGAGGGGTGAGTGCGGCCTTAAATCTTTGTCCCGGTTCACACCGGGTGGTGACTCTATTATTCTTCGGTTTAGTCCCCCGCGAGCTACTCCGTACTCCCAATCGGGCCGCGAGCCCGGACAGCATGCGTCGCCTAGTTTCTATGTTCCCACAGTCTGGCGACTCCACTGGGGATAGAGAATCGGCCCTGAAATAATGCCTTGTAATGTTTGGATTTGTGCTTTAATTGACCGTGTCTACTGTGGGTTAAAATGGGCTTAATCAAAGGCACTTTTAAGGTTGGGTAATGGTTTGGTGTCTTCCTTCATTCCCTACCTTTCTATAAGGAAAAGCTGTGAAGGCACCTAGATAATCATTTACTTATAGACTATTGTGATGGACTAATTTGGAGGACTCATTGTTTATTCCTGTCACCAAGCGATAAGAGCTTAAGAGGCTTGGGTACTTAAGAGAGTTCACTCCACCCTCCCTCTGGGGAATCTACAACGGGAAATCCATTTGACAGTCAGTCACACACCATAACTCGTTGGCACGTACCTTAAGGTATAAAAAAGGTTCGCTCACTTGGTTGTTTGAACCCTTGAGTGGGGAGTCCTAGTTGTGGGCAATCCTTCGTCAACAAGAGCCTTTGTCCGCACTCCCGTAAACCCACATGTGAACCTTAGTCGTAAAATTAGTAGAAATTATTTGTTCTATGCTTATGTTTTGGGCCGTCGTCATTTGGATCCAGTTGGACTTCTTGTCAGAAATGCGAACTTGTTGGCCATTTAAACTGGGACGAGTTCGTATCCTATGACAATTGGGCCAAAAGCTTCTGAAATGTCGATGGGCCGCTCTGTAGAAATTATTTCTTTATGCTTGAATTATCTCTTTATGCTTGTATTTAGGGACCATCATCATTTGGATTCAGTTGGACTTCTTGTCAGAAATGCGAACTTGTTGGGCCATTTAAATCGGGATGAGTTCGTATCCTATGACAATTGGGCCAAAAGTTTCTAAAATGCTGATGGCCCATCCTGTGTTTGGGCCCCTATCATTTGAAGTTATTTAGATATGTTATCGCAAAGGTGTAAGCCAGTTGGGCCTTTTCAACTGGGACAAGTTTGCACCACGCAATGGTGTGGTTAAATGCTTTAAAATGATAATAGGCCGACCTATACATTCTATACATCGCACACATCTCATGCACATCATGCATACATACACCATGTTAACCCCATTTTGTCTTGATAGCCATCATAGATACCCGTTGGTTAGGGAAGAGGGCAGACTTGTCAAAAGACCGAGCAGCCACCAAGAGTACCGGCAGAAGACCTAACCCAATGGGATGGGAAACTCATTCATGCATGCATGCATACACCTAACATACTTGCATTCTTTTGTTTTGTTTTGATGTGTTTTGTTTGTATTCACAGGTTTCAACAAAAAAAGGAGAAAGCATCAAATGCAAGCCAACCAGAAGTAGCAACAGTACAATGTCAGCAGCTTTCAGGAATAAATCACGGGGCGAGGCCTATATCAGTATCAGTCTGGGGGCGAGGCCCATATCAATATCAGTCTGGGGGCGAGGCCCACATCAATATCAGTTTAGGGCGAGGCCCATATCAGTATCAGTTTGGGGCGAGTCCTATATTAGTATCAGTATGGGGGCGAGGCCCACATCGGTATCAGTTTGGGGCGAGGCCCATATCAGTATTAGTTTGGGGGCGAAGCCCATATCAATATCTGTTTGGGGGTCGAGGCCCGCATCAGCATCAGTTTGGGGATGAGTCCCAAGGCCGAGGCCCACATCAGTATCAGTTTAGGGATGAGTCCCGAAGGTTGAGGCCCGCATCAGCATCAGTTTGGGGATGAGTCTCAGGGCCGAGGCCCACATCAGTATCAGTTTGGGGATGAGACCCGAAGGTTGAGACCCACATCAGTGTCAGTTTATGGGTGAGGCCCACATCGGTATCGGTTTGGGGGCCGAGGCCCACATCAGCATCATGCATCCATGTATACATATCACATACATACAATTTTTATTTTGTGTTCGTAGGATTTTAGCGGTAAAGACCATCTTATCAAGTAACGGTTCAAGAATGAGCCACCTCTCATCAAGTAACGGATGCCGAAAATGGCGCTCCAAAATGGAGCACACATAACAGATGCCGAGAATGAATGCCGAAAATGGCGCTCCAAAATGGAGCACACACAACATATGCCAAAAATGGTGCTCCAAAATGGAGAACACACAACAGATGCCGGAAATGGCGCTCCAAAATGGAGCACACACAACAGATGCTGAAAATGGCGCTCCAAAATGGAGCACACACAACAGATGCCGAAAATGGCGCTCCAAAAATGGAGCACAGTTCGAAAATGGACCACCAGATTAACTCAGTTCGAAGCAGTAGACAAGTCAGGTGGCAGCTGGCGAGCCAGGTAAGTGAAAATGCATTGCATAACTTTGATAGGATTGTCACTGTTACACATTGCACAAGTCCCATCAAAGTGGGGGCGACTGTAGGCACTGCATTTTTGCATATAAGTCCCTATGATGAGTCTCATTTAGAGGCACTACCTTTTAAGTCGCGGAAGTCGCGGGAAACGAACATCGAAAGGGGAAATTCAGAATAAGTATGTCATCAGATTCATTTCACAAGTTCACTATTTTCGTTCGTGCTGCGTTCGTTGCCACTTTCGAACGTCAAGTAGATTACGGGGCGTTCGTGTAGCGTTGGAAACGGTGTTCGAACGGTGTCGGTATTTCTGGTTTTGCTGCTAGCCTCACACCCAAGTCCAATTAGCCCACCAAAGCCCATAAAACACATCCAAATTAAATAAAATCTAAAAATCATATACCAAATTAAAATAATCTCATGCCTAAACAAAGCAAATTAAATATATTGACTTCCTAATTAAACCAAATCTTGTCCCCAATCAATCTTTTGCTTTCCTTGTAAGACACTAATTGATTCCTTCCTTTTCAAACAAGGAGAAGCCCTAGCCTTTGTCTATATAAGAAACCCAATTCCAACCCTTCAGACCTCCCCTAGCTCATTCACACAAAAAAAATCCTAGCATTCACACATAACAAAAGCTATAAGCAATAAAGAATTATCTCCTCCTCCCTCACTCACTCTCAATAACCGAAAATCACAAGCCAAAGAACCCCCATTGTCGTGACCAAAACACATCCCGAACATCTCTTTTACCTCACCGAAATAGCCCTCAAACCACACATAACACCACCAAAAATCACACCTAAACAGCAGCCCAAATCACACCTAAACAATAGCCTAAATACTTGAAATAGTGTCCAGAAAACGTCACCGAAAGAGCAGCGAAATATAGTAAAAACAGCAGTAAAACATGGAGAACGACAACTCAAAACAATGAGACAACGAACGAGAGTAGTGAACCAGTGAACCGGAGGAGTTGCGGAGCGTTAGCCCTTCCGAGAGGTGATTTAAAAGATTAGACCTGAGGGCACTTTTTCTATTTATTGTCATTCATTTTTTTAATTGTTTTATTCGCATGAGAGTCGTTTGTGGATGCATGTTGTGGCCTTCGAATGAAAGGGAAAATGTGTCATCTCTTGTGGTATATAGGATGGAAACCCAGACGTAAATTCTGTAGCCGAATCCGAATCGACAGTAGTGTGGTCTGTACTTGGGATACAACTCCACGTACCACTTGAGTAAACGGCACATATCTCCCTTTATTTTATCTTGATTGTTTATTATCCGCATCTTATATTTCGCCATTTTACTTTCTGTATGTTGTTTGTTTGTGTGTTAATGATGTGATGCGCATGGGCTTAACATATTGGTCTAAAGGTTTTCCATTTGAGGGAAGAAAAGGCCAAAAGGCTACCTTTACGCCAATACTTTGTCGCGCCGGACAAAATATGTTTGGTTGGATGTGAGATGTGTTCAAACGAGCATACGAAGTCCTATGTCGTTGTCTTTATTCTTTTATGCATTATGATATTAGCGTATGGGCTTAGTAAGTTGGATTAAAGGTCATCCGTTTCGAGGGGTTAAAATCCTTTACCACGATGCTTTGCCGCGCCGGATGACGTATATTCGGTTGAATGTAAGATGTGTTCAATCAGTTATACAAAGTCCGATATCATTTTCTTTATTCTTATGTGCATTATGTTATTAGCGCATGGGCTTAGTAAGTTGGATTAAAGGTCCTCTATGTGGAGGGGTTAAAATCCTTTACCACGATGCTTTACCGTGCCTTGTAGCCCGTTATTATTTATTAGGTGTCATATATTCACCCGTTCACGTATGTGTCATATTGTTTACTATTTTTTTGAGGTCACTGCTGTAACCCCGTTCGAACACGTTTCAGAACGCCGCACGAACGCATGTTTTCTGTCTCAATTCGTACGAACGCGTTTACGAACGATATATGAACGTGAACCTTATGTTTACCATTCGAACGCGTTTACTAACGCTACTCGAACGTGCACGTATTTCCTTTGTTTTATCATGCATCAGGTCTGGTCCCGTTCGAACGTGTTCTCAAACGCTATACGAACGCGAACCTTCTGTTTACCGTTCGAATGTGTTTACGAATGCTACTCGAATGCGAATGTGTTTTGTTTCATCATGTCCTATCCCGTTCGAACGCTTTCTCAAACGCTATAAGAACTTGAACCTTATGTTTACCGTTCGAACTCGTTTTCAAATGCTACACGAATGTGCATACACTGAACTGAGTCCTTTTCATCCCATGTCATGCATAATTGTTTCTAGGTGATTTCTCTTGTATCATGTAATCAATCATACTATTTGTATCCCTGCATTTATATATTTGATGTGTTCATGAGATGGTATTCAAGCATGATTAAGCCGTTAGTATGTTACTTGGTTCTTAAGCATGATTTAGCCTATTTGGTTGTTCATTTTCAAGCATGATTATTCATTTATTTTGCGTTTCGAATTTGCATTATGTCTAGGTTGTTCTTTGTTTTCCGCATTATATGATCGAAGTATGTTCATGAGATTGCCGTGTGCTATTGCATGTTCGCCGTTATTCCGATTTGCTTTCATGCGTGATCGTACAATTATTATCTACTGGCATGCCTATGATCAAATGTAATGTGCTTATGACATTGTATGTTTGCCGTATTTCAATTCATCTTTATGCATGAAAATTCAGACATAGGTTATATGCAAACTTAGATATGAGCCTTTGTACTTATGCATGCGAACTTAGGAGTAAATTATCCTTGGAAATAAATGTTGCTTAGGTTTGGTTAAATTATTGCACAAATCATTTCATTACAAATGGCATAAGTAAGGGACCATTCCGAACCCAACGGTTTGAGGTATTCCCTTGCGAAGGGTGAGTGCGGCCTTAAATCTTTGTCTCGGTTCACACTGGGTGGTGACTCTATTATTCTCCGGTTTAGTCCCCCGCGGGCTACTCAGTACTCCCAACCGGGCCGCGAGCCTGGGACAACATGCGTCGCCCAGTTTCTGTGTTCCCACAATGCGCCTTGCGCTTCTTGCCCTTTTGGAAGCTCTGGCTCTACCTCATTGAGCATAGCCATTAACTCTCAAAGAGTTTTCTCTTGATTCATGATGAACCCACCCCAGCATTCAGGCAGAGACTGTAAGGTCAAATATATGGAAGTCTCGGCCTCATAGGTAATGCCCAGCTAACCTAGCTGTTCGATGTCAGCAATCATCTGTGACACCTAGTCCTCGACAGATGTACCCTTTGACATACGCAAGCGAAAGAGCTTCTTTTGCAATTCGTACTTCCAAGATCTAAGGTTAGATATATGAAAATCCTTTAATTTCAACATCATGGTATAATGATCTAATCCTTAGTTCTGACGAAGAAATTAAGGAGTCATTGCGGCAAGCATAACAGATTGAGCACTAAAGTTATCATCACGATGAGTCTTACTAAGCTCATGCTCTACTATTTGCTCAACTACAGGCTCAGGGTCCGAGAGGATTCTCTATCCAATAGAGTAACTTCTCAGCTCCCAGGACTATCCTAAGATTCATTTATCAATCTGGAAAATTTACGCCGTTAAAGATATTTTCACCCAGGATTATGTCCCTTAACGCTAATCTTTCCAGCCATCTCGATTGCAATAGTCCAACTATCCAATCAATGATTTTGGGTATACTCAAAATGTAATGGTTACTATAGTCCAACTATATGACCAACTACAAGTGGAGTAGTGTCTTGTACAGTCTAACTGTTCAAAGAAAGTAATATTAAATATTAGTCCAACTAATATATATTTATTACGATGATAAGTAAAATAAAAGAGCGCGTGTAAGCAAGTATTAAACGAAATTGAAAATTTTAATACTGGCCTCCCACTATTTTTCGGCGAGCCTCTAACCCTCTGTGGAGTACTCGGGAAACCCAGTTTCCTAGTGGGCTAGGATCCCGTTAAATAACACACAACCTTGACTTTGGCCAACAAGCTGTATGAAACTTAACTAGGTAGATCTCTAAGATCAATTGGATCCCATCCAATTCCTAGATCCAGTAGGTGGACCTCCAAGTCCGAGATATATATCCAATATATATTTCCTAACCTTTTCCTCTGAATCAACTAAGCTTTGGCTTTGGCTCAACAAACTTAATGATTCTAGTTAAGCGTGACCCATTGACAGTGTTAAAGCTTCGTAATCCACGTCAATGAACTAGAAGTGACCTTAACTTTGGCCAACAAGTCACAACCGCCCAAGACATGCGATATAAAACAAATCTTTCGTGGTTCAAACACATCTGCGATGGACATTGATCTTGACTTTGGCCAACAAACCAATGTCAATCTTGGATCTTGAGAGAGAACCACTCAATGGAAGGCAACACGCTTAATATTGTTATGAGGGTTTTTCGGGTAAATTGGCAACTAATTTATTATCTTTGATTAGGTCTCATCATACACCCTTAAGCATGCATTCTAAAAGCTTAATAAGGCGCGAATAAATTAATAATGATATGCGGATGAATATATAACAATTTGTTCCCCATAAACAAATCTCTCTATTTCCTCTCTCCCGCTAGCACTATTCATACTTCTACCCAATTACATAATACATTAAAGAAACCTCATTAACATTGAGGGGAATTAGTGAGAAGAGAAATATAAAGATAATTGAAGATAATAGGCTAGACACGCAGGTCCAATTTAATAAATTCTAAATTTATTACAACAAATTCCAAAATTGCCCTCACCCTTCTAATATCCATCCGATATACATTATTCAACAATACATTTAAGTATTCACACAAAGCATCATGTCAATCAATCTAATCCAATTAATTAATCTTTGAATTAATGACCATCCAATGTTCAAACAACGATTTGATTTGCGTGAGTCCAACTCGTTTAAGAATAAATACTCAAAGTAAGTATTCTTGAATTATATCGAACTACAATTTTAAATCCAATTTAAATTGTATCCAATACTATTTCATGTTTAATTCCAAATTAAATAATTACACTTTTAATAGTGCGTTTAAGGACTTGGATTCCAAATCCAATCCAATTGGGTCTCAAAGACCCAATTAGTATCCAATACTATTCAATTAAAGTCCAATGGGCTTTCAATTAATTCTTTAGGCGTGGGCTTTGACCATTATGGATCAAACCCAAAATGCCAAGGCCCAAATAGGAATCACCATATGCCAAAAATCAATTTAGGCCCATTAGGCCTAATTAAATTATTTATAGGCCCAATAGTCATATTTGGACTTTATAGAAATGGTTTTAGGCCCAATTGGATCCAACCCAATTGTCCAAAACCAAACTTGGTCCAACCAAGCCCATTAAGCCTGAATTCAACAAATTAGCCCAATCCAATTTTAAAGACTAATTAATTAATATAAAATTCAAATATCATATTAATTTTAATTAAAGTGTAATAGCCATAATTAATTAAATAAACAAACATTTCTAAAACATCAATAAATTAATTAATCATGCTTAACATTTCCAATTCATGTCCAACACAAATTGAAGCAAAATCAATCTACAACATGCTTAGGCTCACGAAAATGTCAAAGAATTATCATGCAATTTGATTTCAATCTAATTATTAAATCAACATTAACATGTATTTCATGCCAACAACACATCCAATTGTAATTTTCAAAAAATCACCATGAGCACACAGTAGGGTAGTTTCGTCCAAGATGGGATAGATTTTGGGATTTTTGATCCAATCAATTTTTCTCAAATCCAAAGATGCACAAATCCAATTCATCATCATCCAAACTCAACCAAACAATCAATTTAGGCATTTTCAAACTCCAAGAAAAAATCCCAAATTAAAGTCCAGAACCCTAGAATTCAAATCAAGCTTATGATGGCTCTGATACCATTGTTAGTGTCCTACACATGCCACAAGATCACTAAGATGATTTTTGTGTGAATACATCAAGAAGTTTACGGAAAAAACTTACAATGATCGGATGAGATTCAAAACTTTTTCTTTATATTTCGGAAGCTCCAAGCCTTCTTTTGCATTCCAAACTCAAGGGTGAGTTTCTCTATCACCTTAAATTGACTCCTTATGTGCTAGCAAGAACAAATTTTGAAAGAAAAAATTTCCCTTCCAAAGGGAGTAGTATTCGGCCAAAGAGAGAGATTTTGGGAGATGATGAATAGTCACCTTTTAGTTTCCAAAAACTTTACTTTAAATATTGTGTGATGTGTGATTAATGCCCAACAATTAAGTTGCCAACCACTTCATCACCAAAAAGTGACATGTGATGTAAGTGATGTGGGTCCCACCCAAATTTGAATTCCAAATTCAAGTTGGCTTTACAAAACACACTTTGGGCCCGGTTCGTTTAATCCGAATAAACGAATTTTCCGTCGCAACATAATTAAATCTAATTTAATTAAATAATAATGCCTAGTAAAATTATTACGGAAGTCGCTTACGAATTAATTCCAAGTTAATTCGTTCGCTAAAATTAAAATCCAATTTAATTCCGCATTGAAATCCAATTTCAATTAATATATCCAATATATTATTTTTAGCCCAAATAAATAAATTAAATAGAAAAATCCAATTTAACTATTAAATTTATTTTACCGATTAATTCCAAATTAATCGCGTTCTCTCTTCTTCACGAATTAATCCCAGATTAATTTCCTCTGTTAATTAATCCCATTAATTCTTGCCGTAATTAATCCCAGATTAATTTTCTCTATCATAATTAATCCTAAATTAATTCAGTTCGAGTCAAATGTCATCGGTGAATCTTTGGGAAGCGACCCAAGAGATCCCTGGATATGTTGGCAGTAAATACGGTTATCGAACTATCCAAACACGTCCATACCCGGTACCACGTTCTTACCGATTTACAAGACATGGTTGGCTTCTAGCAAAGCACCGTGCCTACCAAATTCTCCAGAAATATTCAACTAGGAATATATAATCTTTATCAGGCATAGTATACTATGTATTGCGTATTACGATCCAGTATCAAATGTCACATGTTAGGCCTAGGGCTGGAATTGTGTCTGCCCCGTACGAAGCGCATATCGGATCACTAGCAACTAGTCTCTGTAATCGGATAATCATGACCTAGTCATACTATCCCGATAGCTGTAGCATTTAAGAGTACCAGTTCTGTATCCCTACGTGATCATCATCTCCATATGACTGAAGTGATTCTTCCATCTTGACATCACACCCAATACATTACGATTCTCAGTATACCCAGAAGAGGCGTACACATAACCTGTTAAAGCTCCGGACAACCAAAACCAAAGTATACTGATTGTCACAAGTATTAGCGATGCAAGTCTCATGTTAAGGCCAAATACACCTACCCTGATTCGAATTCCCATAGACACATAGTCATACTACCAATGGGATTCCGAGGGGTCTATCCAGAGCAAAGCTGTTCCCGGTCCAACGGCTAACAGAACCTCCTATCACACTTGCATAAGTATCCAATACTTAAATATATGAGAATTATGCCGTTAAGCTTCCATAACGCGCACAAGTGTAATACTAGCCTATTCCGCATTGTCGATGTCCAGTCTCGATAATACTACGACTAGAGATATTTAATGATTAAACCTTTCATTGATTAATACAATCTCATATCTTATTAATTCGGTACTAATCATATGGACTTTTATCATTTATATATCAAAGTAATCCAATTACAAATGATAAAAGAGTAATTTCCTTTGTCACATAGTTAATTTGTACAAATAACACCTTGTCTTTTATAAATAGTGATGCTATGGGTCATAATTGTCCAACATATGCCTTGTACACAGGATTGACAGATCCTATCTTGATACACTCTGGATATCATGAGCATCAGTCCACACCCAACGAACAGACGGATGTCTGATCATGAATAGATCGGTGACGTGACTGCCATCAAAGTGTGGAGGATAACTTATATATCCCACTGTGGTATCTCAAGTCAAAGGACCATTATGCTTGCTCAACTCGTGAAGATTCCTATTGACGTTGGTGTACCATCTATTAGGAAATCTTTAGTGAGTCGTTCAGTGTCTTATCAAATAAACACCTACATGTCTATACGAGTCTCCCGAGACTCATGGTTCACTGGGATAAACAATTGGACCAAGTCACGATATACAAAATGTACTGGTCTCAGCGGATTTTACTAACCGACCCGTGTTAGTAAATCTTGTCCAGGAACTTAATTTAAGGATATATGTCTTATAGTGCGCTTCCCAATGTCAATTACAAACTACGTTATAACTGCGCACTATATTGTAAATCCTAGGGTCTTTGTCTAATATACACGTATCACTGAACCAGATTCAGTTTCGATCTAATCGTAATCAGATATCTAATCGTAATTAGATCGAATAAGTGTATAAAAGACAAAGGTGCTACCATTAAATTAAGTAATATTATGGAAAATGGAATTGCTCGTATTTATGAATCGGACATAAATGTGATCCGGATTGGCACTCTGAGCACCAACCCTAACAATTTCTCCCACTTGCTCTTGTGCCAATCCATGGTATCCTATAAAAATCTTAATGTGTATCGTATACTCATGGCCCTCAAGAGCTCACTAAGAGGTAGGCAACAACAAGTAAGCCTGCTTTAAAAAATCGAGTCTGTCCAACAAACCCAACCGTTTTCCTAAGCCAGCATCATTCATATTTTGTAAAATCCAAATTCCACGTCAATATGACTCAGATGCTATATTAATAATGTGCTATAACTACTAAGTTGTCTATGTATTTAGAGTTCAAATCCAAATACTTTAAAACAACTGCAAGCACTATACTAATATGAAAACTTCTAATCTATCAGGTCACTATGCAACTTCATAAGTCAATACTTCATAAGTTGTAACTGATCCCACTTGTTAAGTAGAATCAACAGTGACACTCCCACTGCATCTTTTCTGACTTTATATCACATAGACCATCTAATGTCATAATTAGGATCAAAACTAATCTAACCTTATGGTTGTTAACTAAATTCTCCATGAATAAGAAACTCGTTCTTAATATCTCAAAGATCACAAAGAACATGTTTCTAGAACCATCATATACTCTACACCATATCAAAATAACTCGTAACAATTACGATTAAATTGATATCGTTAATCGTGCATAATATAGTATTCATTACGCCATCATCCTATGATGCATAAGATTGATTAGACATTCCAATCAATCTTTCTTTTGACAAATGAATCATCCTTTACGAAAGATGAATACTATATATATAAAAGACACATTAACTGTCAAACAGTTATACTAACTGTCATACAGATAGTCTTACCGTGTCCTTTATTAGATCATATCTAATACGAGACTAATGGAAGTATCTCACAAGTCTCATAGTTTTATATCATATATAAAACTTTATATCAAATATAATAAAGACTACTCCCACTGCTTGCACGGAGAAAAGAAGACTTAGTATATATAATACTAGAAAGAAATTTGTACGCTCCCATTGACCCTACTAACTAATACGTATTCTCTATACTTCGATAAAACAGACAATCTGACTGATATCAAAATCAGAGAACACCGATTTCTGAAAAACTTATCTGAGTCTACAATAGGCTCCATAAGCTAGTATATCAAACTGTGATCTCAGCATAATACAAACTCTAGGGCCATTCTAGAATGAACTTCTTCAAACAAAGAAACCACTACGGATTTCTCATTCGAAGAAACCATTCAGGAATGCCACTTTGCATTCTTTAGTCAAAATACATAGTTTAATATCAACATTAACCAACAAATCTTTAACTGTTCAATTATTGCGACTAGAGATAAGTTTTCTCAGAATCTACAATAGACTACTGAGGATAACTTTTCTCATTGTCATACTATAAAGGTCAAACCTTTATCTAGCTGACTGTGCTTTTGCTGCGCCAACAATTTGCATATTTTATGAACCATTCATAACGAAAGCTTAATCAAGTTCAAAACTTGATCGTAGTAAGCCATGAACAATCTTAGATCTAAGGTTCAATGGTAATTTCCGAAATCGATATCAAATATCGCCCCCACTATAAGTTTTAGGATAATTTTCTTCGATAAGAAAACAACAGAACCATTAAGTATCAAATACTTTGTAAATGATTCTAACATCCTACTGTACTTATACGGAAGATGTCTAAGGGTCTTTTCATTTTATTAATTATGTAGTTCCACTAATAGTTTATCATTCTCACATTTGACTTCAACAAGTCAAGTCTTTTCTACAATCGTCAACATCTGATGTTACACACCAAGTAA
This sequence comes from Zanthoxylum bungeanum, assembly GCA_019454045.1. Taxonomy (NCBI): domain Eukaryota; kingdom Viridiplantae; phylum Streptophyta; class Magnoliopsida; order Sapindales; family Rutaceae; genus Zanthoxylum; species Zanthoxylum bungeanum. Next base: position 150,406 of record SKCR01040876.1, on the reverse strand, counting down.
TAAAAAATTTTATTACTCGGGATTGTAGAAAAGATATTCTATCAAATAGAATATGATATTCTATTAAATAGAATAAATGATAAACCTTTACTCGTACCTCCGAGGCACAAGTACTTTCAATTATATAACCATTATACAAAAGAAAGTTTCAAATCTCAAACTTTTCAAGATTCGAATTTTCTATTATACATATCATATATGTAATTGTAGAAACGAATGGAACCTTAATTAAAGAGATGAATTAGTGTAACTGGAGCATAACCGCAAGAGTATTGAAAATTCTAATTCAGTAACACTCAATATCAACGAATCAAATCATATAAGATTCAATTACTCCCACTGACCAATTCCATCAAAATGGAATCGTGGAAGTTTAATATTGAGTAAGAATCATATTCATTAAATAACTTTAGAACTAATTGCCTTAAATTCATGTGTTTGATCATATCAAATATCTTCGAATAATTCAAAGACTCACAATGAATTTCAAAAAATATAGTTTTCAACACTTCAAATAGAATATTTTTGAACCATTCAAAATATTCTATCTGCGTTTCATCAGAAACATATTGAAAGTTCTCGAATAATTCAAGACCTTCAACATGTTCTCTATTAGAAACATGTAACTAAGTAATGACAATTCATTAACTAAGTTACAGAGTAAAGAAAACTATCTAAGGCAATTACTAATTTATTAAAATATATACATCCAATGTATTAGTCTAATAAATCTTGTGGTCCAATGACAATCATTGGTTAAATGAGATTTAATCACAACCTGAATACAATATTCATTAAATGGATTAGGATATATGGTGTGATCTCATATCAAACCATATTTACCATAAGGAATAATCATCTAATGCTTTTATGATGAAATCTCATAAAACACAGTTCTAAGTTATTTACTTTACCGAATATTTTTCTTAATATTCATCTTTCATCAATGACACTACTAGTCATATTAAAATATGTAACAACTGTTTATACAGAACAAGTAACTATCCAATAGTCACAAGTTCTGATATCAAATATCAAAACAGTTATCAAATATTATTTTAAATAACTAGACGAGAGATCTAGTATCCAATACCTATAGTTGTCGTATTGTGAGAATCGATATTCTCTATACACAACTATACACATCTCATTTCTTAAGCTTTATAATTTGTGTTCAATTATTCACAATAATTGCAAATGATTGATTAGCAAACCGTGTCAGACACGTGACTTCTAAAAGTCATTAAAGACAAGAAACGTCATTGTAAGATAAACAAATACTAAAGTGGTTTTCTTAATGCTAGTCAAGAATTTCGAGACATGAACTATTCAAGTCAATTCTTACTGCATAAGAAACGATTCTTACTAGACTATTATATCATAAACCAGATATCCATTTAGATTACCTATCATGACTTAGTAATTAAGTCACAAACCATCTTGATTTACAAGGAAATCGGAACAACAGTTCCCGATGGTTTTAACTAATCTAACAATTTCTAAGTCTACTATATTTCTAGAACCTATTCTAGAATTACGCAATCATAAGTAAAGTTAGAAAACCTATTCAAGTAATAAGCTATGCAGTGGATTAGAAATATAAATCTATAAGCAATATAGAATAAAGGAAAAACGAAATCAGTATTTTCCAAAATATTACACACTACTTAAGTTATGGATTTTAAACTCAGCAGTGTCTCCCACTACTGTACGTAATACCGTAATCCCCAACGGACAACGGGAATTCAATAATTAAATTGAATTCCATAGTGAGAGTAGGATCCCATGAATATATTTCGACTCACAGCTTTGGCACGATCTCGCCTACGTATATTCATTAGGTAGACAACTCATTGTCAATCACTCACCAGTGACTCCTGTTTTTTGTCCTGACCATTTCTCGTTATGACAACTTTGGCACGTTCACAAGGAGGCGTATCAAGGCTTTACTTGTCAATGACAAACTCAAGCTACCGATGTAGTCCTGAAAGCTTTGGCACATTCAGGATTTCCACTTTCACTTGAATTTACCCAGTATCAATATACAACCGGTATGGATAATAATCCTATAACCTACACCCTCACAACTTTGGCACGATCTCGGATGCAGTTATAGAAAGATTCCCATAAACCGTATGGACAAGATGGACCAAGAAACATGTATCTAATACACGCTACTTTACAGCCATATTAAAAGCGGAGATTTTCCTCAGGAAGCTATACTCTACATTTAATGCAGAAAATTAATCTAAATCATTTTCTGAACAATTTAATTCTACCTAAGAAAACATAACACAATTTAACCATTAAATTTCCGTTATATTTTCCATTAACGTAGAACCAAAAAGTAAAGAAACATAACTAGATTACATGCATGTGCGGACATTAAAATTGGATTATATATCAAATATAAAACATGAATAATGTAATGGATGAAGCATCAAACCCGCTCTGATACCATTTTTGTTGGGGTTTTGGGCGATGGGCGCAGCCAAAGTGCGATTCGGGCGAAATCGTAATTTAAACCTTTTTCAAATTACCGAATAAATTATTCAATATCTAATATGAATAATTTATTCATATTTCACCTAAACCTATTTATTCAATATCAAATATCAACATAAATAAGGTTGAAATGTCGTGAAACTTTTACGAAAACCGTTTTTCCGCAAAATGACGTAAAACACATTTTGACTGAACCGACCACCCGACACTTATGGGTACTACCCAGGTCAGCCCCAATTATGTCAGGGCAGTTCATGGGCTGCCCAAACAGTGATGGATTCGCTGTTTGAGCAGCCATCACCCGGTTGACTCAAAAATCTCCCGTTAATGCCGTTTTTGGTCGTTTTCGCTTATTTCAACTCTGAAACACTTTCCGGCAATTATGACAACTCCCAAAACACATCCATTACATTAATATAACATCAAATACATGAAATTATGCACTGAATTTTCCAGATCTGATCCAGAACACAAAATACCCATTTTTCATGCTTTAAATCCAAAAATTCATGATTAATCTAATTAATCAAAACACCAAATCAAGTCACCAAATATGAACAACCCATGAAAAATTCTAGGTGTCACAAGAGTGGTCATAACACTGTAGAATAGCAACTCATAAATAATTGATTAAATTGGAAACTAATTACACTAATTACTTCCAAAACTACTTCACACATGCAATATAACTTCCAATCCATCATTCACAACCAAAAACCCCAAAATTTCAGAATTAAAGAAACCCTAGAACATTTATAAATCATCAAGAAACAAGAAATCATATTTCTAAGCTTAGGGTTTAAGTGGATTACCTTTAATCACTTGTTTCCTATGCTTTTTTCTTGAATTTTTCTTCAATTCTTCATGAATTTGATCAAACAATTTGAGACCCATTTTTAAGGAGCATTTTCGGCCATAGAAGAAGCTTGAAGGAAGAAGAAAACATTTTCCCCTTAAATATATACATGACCGACTATGATAAGGGTGGTTTGGGGATTTTTAAAATTTAATCAAATTAAATAATAATTAAACTTTATGTAAGCCAATCAAAATTGCACACATTGAGTTTAATTAATTCATGCCATTTGGTCCAATAATAATTGGACAAATTCCATAATATTTATGGAAAAAAGTTAATTAATTAATAATTCAAATATTTAACAATTAAATATCCAAATAATTAATTAATGTAATTTTTATTATATATGTATTTTTATTTACAATAAATAACAAATACCTACATTTATGGCATGTGTCAAAATCTCATTTGACTAATAATTAATGTGTATCTAATCGTATTATGTATCAAATACAAAAATAAAATAGTTATTATTGGACAAAATCCACAAATGCATGTGTTATCGTTTAACCGATTAAACGATCTGAATTAACTCATTTAATCCGGTGAAGTATTATGAATAATCTGTATTATTCATATCAAGTTGCCCAAGTGCTCAACGAGTACACTTCATTTTGTGGGACTCTCTAAATTTAGGTTTATCCCTCACGAAATCCAATTTCGTGTCCATAATTCACACACTCATGAATTATGACGACCACGGTTAATCTCGCTAAACTATGCAAGACGAGGTCATAGCATATGTATAATCCCTCCATCACAGGCTATCTGTATTATACCTGGGATATAGATGAAAATATCAAATCTGTTCGGTGTAATACAGTCGACTTTCAATTAACGATCTCTAAAAAAACTCGGAACTGATTTCTGATGTTATACCACGACCATGGATTTACTAGATCGTAAACACGTGAGGATGCCTATGCCATGTACACAGGACTGATAAATCCTATCTTGATACGCACTGGATATCATGAGCATCAGTCCACACCCAATGAACAGGCGGAGGTCTGATCATGAATAGATCGGTGACGTGACTGCCATCAAAGTGTGGAGGATAACTCATATACCCACTGTTGTATCTCAAGTCAAAGGACCACTATGCTCGCTCAACTCGTGAAGATTGCTATTGACGTTGGTGTACCATCTATTAGGAAATCTTAAGTGAGTTGTTCAGTGTCTTATCAAATAAACACCTACATGTCTATACGAGTCTCTTGAGACTCATGGTTCATTGGGATAAACCATCGGACCAAGTCACGATATAGGATATGTAGTTGTCTCAGCGGGATTTACTAACCGACCCGTGTTAGTAAATATTGACCAGGAACTTAATTTAAGGATATACGTCTTATAGTACGCTTCCCAATGTCAATTAAAAACTACGTTGTAACTGCGCACTATATTGTAAATCCTAGGGTCTTTGTCTAATATACACGTGTCACTGAACCAGATTCAGTTTCGATCTAATCATAATCAGATATCTAATCGTAATTAGATCGAATAAGTGTATAAAAGACAACGGTGCTACTATTGAATTAAATAATATCAAAAATGTTGTCTTATAGTTGGTTGCCGCTAATTGAATATGGAATTTTAAATCTATTTGTTCCCTCCCACTACTTTATGTAATTCCTTAATCTCTCTTAACTGAAAAATAGAAATTTGACTATCAAAATTTCATAGTGGGAAGTGGATCCCATGACATTTACTTCAGCCTCACATTAATGACGATATTGGCCTTTGTAACCTCATTAAGTAGACCTCCAAGGTCAATCACATTCATGTGACTTCTATTTTGGTCCTGAACTGTTTCTTATCCTCACACTAATAACGATATTGGGTGACTACGTTAACTCATCATGCTACATCTAATGTTTTACCGGAGGGACCTATGTTCCGAGCACTTATACCCTCACACTAATGACGATATTGGATATAAGTAGTAAGAACTCATTCATCTCCGTATTGACAAGACAGACCATCCAATAATGTTCCAACATTATTAATACTATTACTTAAAAGTAATCACCTAATCACGAGAGATTTATGAAAATCAAGTCATTAACTTAATTAGGTCAAAATTTTAATTTAAAACATGCAATACATATCCAATATGTCTTATACATAATTAAATTAAAATTACTATGGCATAGATTCAAAACATGTGTTGTGTGGTTAAGCCTTTGCTACTGATACATTCTGTTGGGGCAGTTGTGGAACCCCTAGGGTCGGATCGGTGTCCCGGGCAGCGGAAATGAGTCTAACCCATGGATATCAAGAATAGGTGTATTTTAAAATATTTTTATGTAAAACCACATTCCGATACGAGTTCGTAGGAAAAAAAACGACTAGGAATATTTACTTTAATAATTCGACCATATTCCAAAACCAATAACTAGAAATATTTACTTTAAGAATAATTTACACCTAGTGTCAAGACTATTCTAAGGTCGATGTCATTCTTAGTATATCTATACATCAATCTCAAGCAAGAAGAATGGAAAAAAAAATTAAGTGACTTTTTTTTCAGTCACAACAGTCGTTTCTTTTTCTTTTTTTTTTTTTTTTTTTTTGCTCAACGACACAGTAACAAAAAGACAAGATTGAGAGACTAAAAGAAAGAAAGAAAGAAAAAATTAGAAGAAACAAAAAGAAGAAAAAGTCAGACCTGAAATCTGGCTCTGATTACCAATTGATACGAAACAGGATACGAAACAGACGAAACCCGATCCAAGATCCCGTAGACCCCCAAAGAACCTGTCCTTGAAAACCCTTGGAGATAGCCTCAGATGAATTTTGCCAGCAAATAGGACGCCACAAAGGATGCCAACCCTTTGATAAGTCTTTGTTCAATCACTGAACGATGATAAAATTTTCTCAATCTCAAGAAAAGGTTACTATTCACGCACAAATAATAGGGTCCTTCATTAAGAGGTGTTTTTGAGTTTAAATAGCAACATACTCAAACCCTAATAGAGCTAAAAGACTAATATAGCCCTAAACTACCCATTACCAACTAAAAGCTCATAACTCATAATTCCTAGCCCATTTTGAACCCATAATTAAATAAAATAAACTAACCCAAATAATAAATAAAAACGGACAACCACGTTGGTTCCATATATGAAAATAAATAATAAATAAGCCTAAACAAACGAAATCGATCCATGCTGCTAGGATCACATCAAATACGTATAATGACAATACCATTATAAGATATGAAATGAAAAATGTAGTTATTTTATTAATAAATAATAAAATATATAATTCGGATTGGCACTCCAAGCACCAACTCCATCAAATAAAATGTGAGCATAGTATTAGACAATCTAATTATATTAGGTTTGCTACAGTCAATCGAGCTAGCACGGGGACCAAATGGACCTACGGTTCCGAGCTCCAATAATCCCGAAATATTAATTAAACTATTTTAATCAAATATTATGAATTATTAACTTCGATTTATTCCACTAAAAACTCTAAGTTGAACTCTCGTTACCGTAGATGGAAAATATAAGCCGAACAACTTCGGTGTCGATCGATATAGTCACTACGTTGGATATAACCTTTCACAAATATCTCATAAATAGAGTCGGGTCATAAGTCTGTTATGCCCCTCTAAATATTTTATCTTTTAAGCACAATTGATTCTATTATGAACAATTAATTCATAACAATTATGAATATAATACTTTCTATTCGTAATAGAAAAGTTGAGCGCTAAAATTGTTCAAGTCCCGAATCAACTCTAAAAAGAGATATTCTTCTACTTCTCGTAAGAATGAGTGAATTCCATATCTATGTAAAATGTTCCCAGCTACACACCAAACCATATCCCCAAAATATGTAGTTAATGGTCAGGAATGCTACACTAACCTCACCATAGTAAATCAAAGGACATAGTCTGTCCTGCAGGAGTTCGTAATACACTCAGGATTAAGATCGAATCCATATAGATCATCTATTAGATAAAATAAATTTCTTCGGTTAACATATATTATAAGAAAATCATATTTATCTGAGTCCAGACTTATATGATCTCATCATACAAGGTGCCTCCATTCCCATGTCGCCACATGAACGATCCCGGATCAAGGTCCTCATAAAAGTATAGAATGGACCGCAGCTATAGAGAATTGTAACATCCGGTAATCCTGACGAATTGTATGGTACCAGAGCCTGACGACTATTATAATTCAGAGGCATAATACTTGATATAATTCATGTTCAAGCAAGTATGTGCTCATAGAATGGCATTTGGGACATTCGGAAGATTCCTTGAAATTTTGACGCAGAACTTAGTTTACGTTTCACGTCGAATGACTTTTAGTAATTGGGCCGTAACATTTTCATAAAATCTTCAATTTTTATGAAATTTATATTTTCGGAAAGATAAGACCGAGAGCTACAACTTCTGCGTTGAATATTTTTCCACATTCGGATCAGAAATGGGTCAAAATTGAACTTTCTGCGACTACTATGGTAATTTCAAGAATTAACTAAAATTTGGTGATGTGGCAAAATGTGGACCATTCATTTGCAACAAAAAAAATCAGATCTTGCTCTATAAATATAACACTATTCATTCATCCTCTTGAAGAGCCAAAAAAGTTAGGGATACTTTGGGAAACTTTCTCATTTTTTTCTTTTCTAATGCTATTTTTTGGAGTAATTGGTGATGCTTCCAAGTATATCCCATGACAAGTAAGCTTCTAACTCCCATTCTATCTTTATTTATTAGTTTTGGAAAAGGAAACTAGAGCCCCAATTCACACCCGAAAAACCCTAGAATTTGAAATTGTCAAATAGGCTTGAATTAGTTGTTTTGCATGCACTTTTGAGAGTGTTTTGATAATATTAATATGGATTGAGGTTCTTGTGAGTGTATATGTTTCTTGTATTTTGAGGTGGATGAATTAGTATATGGATGCTGGGGATTGGTTATGCTTTTGGTGTATTGATATAGAAGATTAGAGAGGTACCTATAAGAAGATGTTTAAGTGATGATATGTGGATTGCTTGAGTATGGCATTGAAAGGTGAAAAATTTGGCCCTGAGAATGGCTTGGTGTCGCGACAGGAAGTATTCCGTGTCGCGACGCGTGCAAAACAGAAGCCTTGTTTCAGCTCTGGTCTGGTTCGTGTCACGACGTAAAGAGTCCAGCATCGCAACGCGATATAAAGCATGCCATATGCCTGATTCTGTGTTCATGCGCATCGAGACGTGCCAGACCCAGGTCGCGACGCAAGGTACGAAAAAATATTTTCCCATTTTATTTTCAACTTTAAAGGTTAGGGATCACCCCAGGGGTTTTTTATCGTATCATATATACATATTATGACATGTCGTACGTATTATACATCATGAGATAATTATAGAGCAGTTGAATTAAGAAAATTATTTTAGTTCCAGATTCATAGTCTAACCAAGTTACCGATTATAGATCCTCGCAGGAACCGTAATTCCCTTCGACACGTGGCATAACACCAATCATATTCCAAATCAGTGAGTGGTCACTCTTCTTTAAAGTTGACTTTTATTATGTTATTTTCCATATCAGACTTATTTTTACACTTCTGGGGCGTTTATTGCAGTTATTTTAATAAAGATCATGTTTTAAGATACGTTTGAAAAAGAAATATTTTCAAAGCATGATTTTGTAATTTTTTAGGCATAGGGGAAAAATCCACCTTAATATGTAACTTGATACAGACATGGAATTGACGGATGACATGTGCACATGTAGAGGACTAGGGGGACAGCGATACGTAACGCCCCAAGATCCTAGTTTAGGACTAAGGATGCCAGATGCTCCTAAATCCTAGATTCAGAGCTAGGAGGGTAGCATAGATCCGCACCCCCAGTTATAGTTCAATGGCTTGGGGGACGGCGATACGTAACACCCCAAGACCACTAGTTTCAGGGACATGAGTGGCATGCTTTAGGGGACGACGATATGTAATTCCCCAATGTCATGGATTTGTATTCCTGACTCTAGTTAGGCATATAGGGGACGGAGATACGTAATGCCCCCATGTGTCAGGATTTCCAGAGACATATATTAGATTTTAGAAAATAGTTTTCAAAAATCAATTTGTAGATACAGATTTTAGAAACAGTTTTCAGAGAAAAGTTTCCCAGAAAGGAAAGTTTTCAGAAACAAGTAGTTTTATAAGATACCTTCAGAAAAGACATTTACAAAGTTTTTCTATAAGAAGAATTTGTTGAACAATTATGACCCATAACATCACTATTTGTACAGAACATGGTGTTGTTGTACAAATTAACTATGTGACAAAGTTAATTGCTCTTTTATCATTTGTAATTAGATTACCGTGATATATAAATGATAAAAGTCCATATGATTAGTTCCGGATTGATAAGATATGAGACAATATCAATCTATGAAGGTTTAATCATTAAAACATCCCTAGTCGGAGTATTATCGAGATTGGACATCGATAATGCGGAATAGACTAGTACTGCATTTGTGCGTGTTATGAGAGCATAGCAGTATAGTTCTCATATATTTGGGTATTGGATACTCATGCAAGTGTAATAGGAGGTTGTGTTTACCGATGGTACGGAAACATCTTCGCTCTGGATAGACCCCTCAAAATTCCATTGGTAGTATCACTATGTGTTTATGGAAGTCCGAATCAGGGTAGGTGTATTTGGTCTTAACCTGAGACTTGCACCGCTAATACTTGCGACAATCAATATACTTTGGTTTTGGTCATCCAGGGCTTTAACAGGTTATGTGTACGCCTCTTCTGGGTATATTGAGAATCGTAGTGTATTGGGTGTGATGTCAAGATGGAAGTATCACTCCAGTCATATGGAGATGATGGTCACGTAGGATACGTAACTAGTACTCTTTAGTACTGCAGTCATCGGGATAATATGACTAGGTCATGATTATCCGATTATAGAGACTAGTTACCAGAGATCTGATATGTGCTTCGTACGGGGCAGACACAATTCCAGCCCTAGGTATAAGATGTGACATGCGATACTGGATCGCAATACGTCATACTGTGTATACCACGCCTGATATAGATTACATATTCCTTTAAGAATATTTCTAGAGAATTGGGTAGGCACGGTGCTTTGCTAGAAGCCAACCATGTCTTGTAAATCGGTAAAAACGTAGTACTAGGTACGTACGTGTTCGGATAGTCCGACGACCAGATTTACTGCCAACATATCCAGGGATCTCATGGGTCGCTTCCCGAAGATTCACCGATGACGTATGACTCGAACATAATTAATCTGGGATTAATTAGTAGAGAGAGAAAATTAATCTGGGATTAATTACAGAGATATTTTATCTGGGATAAAATATTTATAAGAGAGAAAACGATTAATTTGGAATTAATCGATAAAATATATATTCGATATATTAAACGAAATTAGATTTCGACGCGGAATTAAAATTAGATTTTAATTCGGGCAAACGAGTTAATTTAGAATTAATTCGCCATCGACATGAATAGTACTTTGCTAGGCATAATTATTTAATTAAATTTGATTTAATTACGTCGCAAAGGAAAATTCGTTAATTCGGAATTAGCGAACCTGAGCCCGAGAGTGTTTGCGGGCCCAATCGCATTTCGAATCAAGTGGGGCCCACAAGTCACATCATGTCACTCACTTGTCTATCACATCACCTTTTGGTTGATGTAAGTTGATGGGATTTGATAGTTGCTTACCAAACAGTCAAGTGTGATGGTTTGAATGACTAATACCATTTTATTTAATTTTGGTATATCATTTAACTTGTTTTTGGAAATCAAAATAACCAACACAACTCCTTCTTCTCCTCCTCTCCCTCACGGCACTTGGTGCCTTTTCTCTCAAAAGTTCCTCTCATGGCCGAGAATTACAAGAAGCTAAGGATAGATTTGTGGCAAATTTTTCCAGTGCTAGCACACTAAAGAGGTCAAACAAGGTGATAGGGAAACCCAATCATGAGCATGGAATCTCAAATCAAAGCTTGGAGCTTGGAGGAAATCCATGGAGGAGCATGACCGAAACACAAGGATCACACATCAAGGGACCTTGGCCGAAAGGAGCAAGAAAATTTTGTTGTTCTTCGCATCGCAAAACCCGATCAAAGTGAGTATTCCGTAACTTTACTTTGATGTATTCGCACTTTTCATTGCTTAATTGATCTTGGGATGACTTAGTAAACCCAACAATGGTATCAGAGCCTTAAGTAAGCATGAAAATGAATTAGGGTAAAATTTGGGTAAAATTGATTTGAGAATGATTTGATAAAATTGATTGATTGAGTATGCTTGAATGATGATAACTTGGATTTATATGCGATCATTTGATGAAAATTGAATTGGATCAAATTTTCCCCAATTTTTGGGCTTGGCCGAAAGTTTGATACCTTAATGTCATGGTAGTTTTTTGTTTTTTAATCATTGGATGAGTTGGAAGACTTGGGATAAATTGATTTAGGATTTAATTGGATTGAAATCGAAATCGATTTATAAAACCCTAAATTACCGTGAGCTTCAAAGCATGAATTGGGATTGATTTTGCTTCAATTGTGTTGGACATGAATTGATAATTAGAAAGCATGATTAATTATGTAAATTGGTATTTTGGAAATGTTGATTTAAGTAATTAATTATGGCTTATACACTTTAGTTAATTGAATTGTGAATTTGGAATTTGTAATTTAATTAGTTGGGCTAAATTTGGAATTGGGCTTATAAGTTGTATTTGGCTTAATGGGCTTGGTTGGGCCAAGTTTGGTTTAGGTTAATTGGTTGGATCCAATTGGGCCTAAAACAATTTCCATAAAGTCCAAATATAATTAAAAGGGCCTTAAAATTTTAATTGGGCCTAATGGGCCTAAATTTATTTTTGGCAAGGGGGATTCCTTATTGGGCTTTGGTTGCCAAAGCTCATGCCTTATAAATTAATTGAAAGCCCATTGGACTTTAATTAAATTGACATTGGATGTTAATTGGGCTTTGAGACCCGTAATGATTAGATTTTGAATCTAAGTCGTAAAGGCACATTAATAAAGTGTTAATTATTTAATTTGGAATTAAATAAAGAATTAGTATTGAATACAAATTAAATTGGATTTAATATTTTAGTTTGATATAATTCGAGAATTCGTACTTTGAGTACTTATTCTTAAAACTAGTTGGACTCGCGCAAATCAAATCGTTGTTTGAACATTGGATGGTCATTAATTTCAGATTAATTAATTGGATTAGATTGATTGATAACATGCTTTGTGTGAATACATGGATGTGATGTATGAATAATGTATAACGGATGGATATTAGATGGGTGATGGCAATTTTGGAAATTATTGTAATAAATTTAGAATTTATTAAATTGGACCTGCGTGTCCAGCCTATTACCTCTTGATTCTTTGTATTTCTCTTATCACCTATTCCATTCAATGTAAATGAGTTTTCTTTAGAAGGGTTATGTAATTGGGTAGAAGTAAGATTTGTGCTAGCGGGAGAGAGGAAAATGAGAGATTTGTTCTAGGAACAAGTTGTTTTAAATATCCATCTGCATATCATTATTAATTTATTTATCGCGCCTCATTATGCTTTTAAAATGCATGTTTAAGGGTGTATGATGAGACCTAATCAAAGATAATTAATTGGTTGCTAATTACGCGAAAAACCCTCAACATTTATTAAACGTTTTTCCTTCCATTGAATGATTCATTCTCAAGATCCAAGATTGACAGTAGTTTGTTGGCCAAAGTCAAGACCTTTGTCCATTGCGGATGTGTTTGAATCATGAAGGCTTTGTTCCATATCGCATGTCTTGTCCAAGTTGTGATTTGTTGGCCAAAGTCAAGTTCACTTCTTGTCCATCGACATCGATTACGAAGCTTTCCAAGGTCAATGGGTCCCGCTTAACTGGAATCATTAAGTTTGTTGTGCCAAAGCCAAGGCTTAGTTGATTCAGAGGAAAAAAGGTTAGGGAATATATCGGATATATTGGCATATATTAGATATATGTTTCAGACTTGGATGTCCATCTACAGGATCTAGGAATTGGATGAGATCCAATTGATCTTATAGATCTACCTAGTTAAATATCATACAGCTTGTTGGCCAAAGTCAAGGTTGTGTGTTATTTAACGGGATCCTAGCCCACTAGGAAACAAGGTTTCCCGAGTACTCAATAGAGGGTTAGAGGCTCGTCGAAAATTAGTGGGAGGCAAGTATTAAATTTGCAATTTCGTTTAGATACTTGCCAATACGCGCTAATATCATTTTTTGTCAATATTAAATAAATATATATTAGTTAGACTAATATTTAATCATTGTTTTAAATTAAACAGTTGGACTGTATTCAAACTATTTCAAATTATAGTTGATTTTATAATTGGATTATAGTAATCAATATATTTGAATTAACCAAACAAATTATAGTTGATTATATAGTTAGACTATAATAATCATTATATTCAATAGTACCCGTAATCGTTGATTGGATAGTTGGACTATAGCAATCAAGATAAATGAAAGATTAGCGTTTAAAACATAAACCTGGGTAAAAATGTTTTTAAACGGCTTTAATTTTCAAATTGGGAATAAAACCTCAGGATAGTCCTGGGAACTGAGTAGTTATTCTATTTGATAGAAAAACCTCTTGGGCCTAAGCCCGGAGTTGAGCAAATAGTAGAACATGATCTTTGGAAGATTCATGTGATGATAACTTTAGTGCTCAATCCATTATGCTTAATGCAATGACACTTTAATTCCGTCGTCAGAATTAATGATTAGATCTTTGTACCATGATAATGAAATTAAAGATCTTCATGGATTTATTCTTAAATCCTAGAAGTACAAATTGCATAAGAAGCTCTTTAACTCATGTATGTCAGAGGGTACATCTGTCGAGCACAAGGTGTCGCAGATGATTGCTGACATCGATCAGCTAGGTTAACTGGGCATTACCTACGTGGTCGAGACTACCAAAGATTTGATCTTATAGTCTCTACCCGAAAGCTGGGCAGGTTCATTATAAACCAAGAGTAAGCTCTTGGAGAGTTGATGGCTATGCTCTAGGAGGCAGAGCCAGAGCTTCTAAAAGGGGCAAAGGCAAAATCATCAAAGTCTTCTAGGAAGACAAAGGACATATCCCAATATGTCTGCCTAAACTGTGGAAAATGGGGTCACTGGAAGCGTGACTGCCGTATGGACAAGGCAGACATGAAAGAAGTGAAGAGGGGCAAAGCTCTAGCTTCAAGTATGTTTGTCATAAACATGTTCACTATTAATTTCAAAATTGGATATTGATACTAGATGTGGTACATAGATATGTACTGTTTTGCGGAATCTGCTGATTAGCAGGAGACTGGCTTCAGTTGAGATTTATCTGCAAATCAGAAACGGGGCGAGAGTCACTGTTTTAACCGTAGAATCTTAAGTTTAGGAACTACCATTAGGGTATGTACTTAAATTAGGAAACTGTTATAATGTACCTAGTTTGACTAGAAACATTATCTCAATATCAGAGTTTAACCCGTTGCGGGTATACCTTTATATTCTAGAACACTAAAGTGTTTTATTTTATAAAGATGATATTGAGATAAGCACATTAGATGTGAATAATAGTATTTATATTTTGAATATAAATAAATCTCAAACGTATAACATGACAAACAAATAGCTCAAACTGAATTAATCAAATGAGACTTATTTATGACATTATTGTCTGGGACACATTAAACAATACTCGTATATCCACACTTTCGAAGAGTGGATACTAGGACAGATTTGATCCTAATCAAATGATGTCTACGAATCTAGTTTATTGGGCAAAGTGCCTAAAACACATTTTACTTGGTAAAAGTACAGATGCCATCGATCTGTTAGCCCTCGTTCATAGTGACGTAGGTGGGCCTATATCTAGCAAGGCTAGAGGTGGATATGAACACTTCGTAACCTCTACGGATGTGGCATCGCATTATGGTTATGTGTTTCTTTTGAAACACGAATCGAAAACTTTTGATGAATTCAAAGAGTTTCGACAAGAAGTAGACAGACAGATTGGCTAAAGTATAAAACCGTCACGGTTAGACCATGGTGGAAAATACTTAAGCAATAAGTTTCTCGAAAAGAGTATAGTATTCTTTCACAGTGGACTCCTCCCGGAACACCTCAATTTGATGGTGTGTCCGAATGGAGAAACCGAATTTTGTTGGACATGATAAGGTTAATTATGAGTCGCTCTGAGCTATCATTTTCCTTCAAGGGATACACATTAAACAGTGCAATACTTATTTTGAATAAGGTTCCATGAAAATTTGTTTGACAGATTTCATATTAGATATGAACAGGAAAGAAATCGGGTTTTCTCACTCCTGGAGATTTGGGAATGCTGGGCATATGTTTAGATGATACCAAACTAGAACCCAAATCGGACTAGTGCCTAATTTGTAGGTTATCCTAGGGTAACCCAAGTATAGTACTTATACAACTCACAAGAGAACAATTTAATTGTTGCTCGCCATGCGGTTTTCCTAACAGGAATACCTATATGCAGTGGCAAGTGGGAGGAAGTAAAACTCGATGAAAATCAGAGTAATATTGTTCCTGGCACCGAACCTTAATGGAACCCAAATATATGCATGTAAAAAAGTTATTAGTGTTCATCACTAAAGTTATGATGTATAGTGGATTTGAGTATTTATTTTGATCAGCATTATACATTCACAATGACAAGTTGGGCATCTGTCCCGTGCATAAATTTATACATGAAATGAGTTTAATATTGTTAGAAAATCAGAGGCTTAGATGGATAGTACGGCTTATTCCCTATAGGTAGCATCTCCCGGATTAAGGGATGTTACAAAGATGGTATCAGAGCATGGTTTAGGGAATCAGTGACTGCAGTGGGTAGAGTGTTGGGGTCTTGTATACATAGTATGTCCGGGATACTAGTATGCGTGGCACTACCTCTCTAGTATCCGATCATCGAGTACGTCCTCAAGCCCTATAGACAGGTTAGTAAGCTTTCCCAGACTATTCGAATAGTATTCTTTATGGAAACAACTATACTCTAGATCCAAGTTGAAAATTCTCTTGTAGTTATCCTGACTTATCACCAGAAGTACACACAAGCTATGAGATAAGGGGGTGGAAAGAGAAATCTATAAGAAAAGTAAAAGAGAACGCACAGATGGTTAAAGTAACCAAATAGTAGTAAGAATCAGAGATACATAGTCCGATAGTAAAAGATAACACTGGAATTTATAGTAAAGGAGAATTTAGAGAGCCTAAGCAATAGTAAAAATACCGAGTAGACTCAAGTAAAGTTCCTTCCCTCCAAATAAGATTCCCTTCCTACTCGGAAAATTTTTCCAAGTAGACCCTATAGTCTCGTATAGGCAGCGAGTTTCCCGAATAATGAAGAGTAGTCATAGGGAAAAATAACCAAGAAATCAGGATCAGTGGTGGAGGTTTCCAATAGACAATAGATGTCAAAAAGGATATAGAGATTTAGACCCCCAAACCCAGGCCCGTAAGTAAACAAATGAAGCTTGTAAGGAAAGATGATTAATTTCCTTATTTCAAGAAACCCGATATAGATGCGACCCTAACTTATCTATGTTCTAATTCCTCAGTAATACCAGTCAAAGAAGTGGTCTTGACGGAGTCTATCTCATACCTACCTTACATGAGTAATAGACTATGTCAGGACACAAAGTATCAGAATAAGAACGTGGTACCTATTGAGATATAAATTCCTGCCCCACTCTATACCAGCCTAGATAAAGATAACCATAAGAAAAATTCGATAAAAATTTAACCTAAGTCAGAAACAGAAAACACTAAATGATAGACTACCCAGGAAAGAACTAAGAAGGATTTAAGAGATAGAAAAGAAAGAACCTGACTCGAGTTAAGAAGAGATAAGTAGTAGTACATGTGAGAAACCCATAGATCAGGCAAATACCAGTAGGAGTCCGCGTGAACTCAAAAGAATAGACTTATGAGATGATGAACACTTAGAACTTAACCAAAAAGTACCAGTACATACAGAAAGATCAGATGGTAAAGTTACAATTATAATAAAAAATAGAGATCTAGGAAGTAGTCATAAGAATGAACCCCCATTAGACTCAGTAGCATGACTTAGAACCAAGAGGTATATTATGAAAACAATAAAAAGGAAACAGAAAATAACAAGAGAATTCAGTACGTATAGTGACATAGATAATCTATCTTGGAAACAATAACGTAAGTGAAGACCTCGGAGTGCTTAATCAATATTAAGAAACCATAAAGCATGGAATAGTACATACAACTTCCATTAGTATGAATGATAATTCTTCCTTCCAGTAACCCTACATCAGTAAGTATATGGTCACTCAATCAGCAGTGGGAAGCATGTGTATACCCCTTGACTTGGAGCTTAGCAAGGATTTGAATAAGTAAGTAAATGCATGGGATAGGATGGAAGAATCATGAAATAACTAGATAGTTGAACAAAAGAACAGATAAACCCCAAGAAATTGAAGGTTCCAAAAGAGTAAGGAATTAAACTAAGCAACGTATAGCAACACAAAAGTAAGATACCTGAATTATACAGAGTTTCCCATAGCTTAGACACCCAACTTATTCAGGATTAATAAAAGTGTAGTATCCAAGCCAATGAATTGGTAGTGATACCGTAACATGGATTAATATATGGAGTTTCCAAGGAAGTGCGGACTGAAGAGATCCAAGAAAACGAGATAAGGAGGAAAGTCAAGTAACATACAAAATTTAGAAAGGCATGATAACAGTGGGAGTACGGTAGGAGTTTGAGAGAGCATGAGCCTTATGGAGATTCTTAGTAGGAAGTAGTATGATTAATAGCCAGAGGTAAATTATGAGTAAAGTTGAAATAGATAATTCAGATGGCTTTAGCATAAGTACCTTAGTCTGGGAATTAACACCAAGTATGCAGATAAGAGAGTCTTAAGCTCATGGATAAGCAACACATGCAATCGCAGTATGGGTAATTAGTGAGAACACTGCAACCAGAAATCTCCAGGACAAGCCCCACCCTCCCATCCCTTGTTAGATAATAGCAACAAGGATGGACCTTGATGTTCGCCTCGAGATATTCCTAGAATTAAGTGTAAGTGTAGTGAAAGGAGATCGAAACATAAAGCCTTTGAATATAGTACAAAAATAGAATGGAAGAGGAAAATAGCCCTACGAAATAGATTTAAAAGAAAAGTTGTTTAGATGAAGCAATGAAGATATAGAGTACTAGTTTAGTAGTGACGAGGATATAAAAGAATAGCATTAGACATGGCTAGAGATGTGTAGAGATGATACCCTCCTGGTAAGAAAATAGAGACATAGATCACGAAATTCCCAAGTATAGAGGAAGATCAGAAGAGAATTCAATAAGTCAATAAGTCTAAGGTTCAGAAGAGAAACTATAAAGGTTCAGTGACAATAGGAGAGAATATTGAGTAAGCAATGACAGAAGGGCGTAACAATAAGATTTCTCAGTAATGAAATGAAATTCAAGTTCTATTACATCTTATTTCACGTAATCAAGATAAAGTAACCAGCCATAGTTAAGTCAACCAGACAGTTACATGTATGGGTGGTTTAGTACATGTGTAGTATAGTATGAAAACGAAAAGACAAGTATTATAGTGCTACATTTAGTACAGTGGGTGAGTTTGTAGGGGTTTTTAGGGGGTGAATCCGGTAACGCAGCGGAAGCGGTGAAAATCCGATTTTCAGATTTCAAAAATTTTTCTCGGATTAATTAAATAAACATATTTATTTAACATTCCAATAATCAAATTATGAAAATAAATTCAATAAATCATATTTAAGTGAATTTACCGAAATACCCTTACTTTGTATTTTTGTCCATTTTAGTCCGAAATTGATCTAATCAATTTTGAATAATTCTAAATCATTTCCAAGATGAACTTATGATGTTCAAAACACCAAAGCAACCAAAATCCCCAAAAACCAAGTCTTGGCCGAGAGCACCATTTAGGTTCCATTTTGTGCATTTTGCACTTTCATGCTTCAAGACACATCCAAATGATATCCAATCAACATGAAACTTTATATGCATCATATAAACACATAAATACACAACATATATGAAAACCCCAAAATTTGGAATTAGTCATGAACCCTAATTTTTCAATTTTCACAATTGGACAAATTAGACCAAATACATTAAATCAATTACTTCAATCATCATTCTTCCATCCAATCCAAGTCTCAACACAATGAAACAACTCAAGATCAAATCTAGGTCATTTAAGAGTGGGCAATAACTCTAGATTAGCAACATGGTTTCAAAAACCTTAAAAGAATGATTATAACTACAATAGTTACAAGCTTTCTTCATCACACATGCTCAACACTTTCAACCAAAATCCATCATCAAAAACACAAGAAATAATGAAAAGAAAAATTAAGAACATCACAAGATGTTCCCTAGATCCTAAGGAACAAATTCCTTTCTAATAGTAAGTTTGAAAAACTTACAAAATCCAAGCTTTTCTTTAAGTTTTTCCTTTTCTCCTTCACTTGCTTTCTTTGTTTTCTTTAATGGTGTTTCTTGTAAAGTGTATTAGGTTAGCTAAATGAAAATTAAATGAAAACAATTTATATTAGGGCAAAAAATTGCCTTGGCCGAATTTGCATATACCAATTGCAAGAATATAAATTTCAATTTCATTTGCAATTCATTAAATCAACTTGCATAAATATCTAAAAACACTTTAATGATATTTATATAAAGTCAACAAAGGCAACATAATCATTTACTTTAAATATCCTAATGTAAGATATTTATATTTTAATTAATTTAATCATTTAACATTAAATAATTAATTAATTAATCAAATACAAATATATTAAATATATGTATAATATTTACATTAAATATTAAAAACTATATTCATTTAGGATAAAAGTCAAGTAACTCATTTTGACTATTAATTAATGTGTATTTAAATTAATCAAGTATTAAATGTAAATATACAATAATTAGGCAAATGACTATCTAGTCCCTTTAGCATGTATCTTGCGTTTAACCTTTAAACGACTTTATAGATAATCAATATTATTTATTAATGTTGCTCTAGTGCTCTACGAGTATGTTTCATTATTGAGACTCTCTAGATTCAGGTATATCCGTCACGAAATCAAATTTCGTGTCCATAATCTATCCACCCGTAGATTATGACGATCACGGATAATCTCGCTGAACCATACAGGTCCAGGTCATGGCAAATGTATAATTCCTCCGTCACAGGTATCCGGATAAATCCCAGAGATATAGATGTAAACGTCAAATCTCTATCGGGATTATCCAGTCGACTATTCTATTTGCAATCTCTAAAAGATGTTTAGAACTAGCTTCTAAACTTTACCACGGGCCCATGGTTTTATCTGATTGCTAATCATATGGACTACCTATGCTCTGGTACACAGAACTGACGGATCCTATCTTGACACACATAGGACACCCTGAGGATCTATCTACACCCAACGAACATGCGGAGGTCTGATCTTAATAGATCGGTGACGTGACTGCCGTCTAAGTGTAGAAGATGTCTCATGTGCCCACAATGGCATCTCAAGTCTAAGAATCACAAGTGCTACTCAACCCAAGAAGATTCTTATTGACGCTGGTGTACCATCCATTAAGAATCTTCGGTGAGTCGTTCCGTGTTTATCCGCTATAAACACCTACATGTCTATACTAGTCTCCAAGACTAATGGTTCATTGAGAAACCATTGGAATCATATATTCCTGTATACGACATGTGCCGGTCTCAACGGGTTTACTATACTGACCAAGTAGTGTAAACCTTGACCAGGAACTGTCTGAGAATGACAACGTCATGATACTTCTCAATGTCTGTTGCGACGCTTTTGCAACAGTATCATGACTAATCATTCTCGGGTCATTACGTCTTTACCATATAGAAAGATAGATTATATATAGAAACTGCATATATTATTCATAATAATAATGTTTTACAGAAGTATTAACAGAAATACAACCAGGAATTGGCGCTCTGAGCACCAACCCCAACAAAATCTCCCACTTGCTCTAGTGCCAATATCGATTGTATCTAATACCCATCGACTCCACGTGTTTATCAAACAGCTTCGGAGGTATGGCCTTCGTCAGCGGGTCTGCGACATTATCTTCAATCGGTACCTTGCACACGATAATATCCCATCGTGACATGATCTCTCGAATGATGTGGTACTTGCGTTCCACATGCTTCGACTTCTGATGCGCACTCGGTTCCTTTGCTTGCGCAATGGCTCCAGTATTATCACAGTATAACGGAAGCACATTCTCGATATTTGGGACAACTCCCAATTCTGTGATAAAGTTCTTTATCCACACAGCCTCTTTTGCAGCTTCAGAAGCTGCAATATATTCCGCCTCAATGGTGGAATCAGCTGTCGATCCCTGTTTGGAACTCTTCCAACAAACTGCACCTCCGTTAAGGGTTAAGACAAATCCAGATGTAGACTTTCTATCATCGGGATCCGATTGGAAATCGGAGTCTGTATACCCATTAACCTGCAGTTCGTTTCCTCTATAAACTATTAACTTATCCTTAGTACCTTTAAGATACTTTACGATATGTTTAATGGCCATCCAATGGTCATTACCTGGATTGGACTGATATCGACTAGTTATGCTAACAGTGAAACTAATATCAGGCCTCGTACATAACATGGCATACATTATGCTACCCAAACATGAAGCATAAGGTTGGTTAGACATTCTAACATTCTCATCTTCTGTTTGTGGACACATCTTCTTGGAAAGATGAATCCCATGTCTGAACGGTATGTTTGCTGTCTTACAGTTACCAAAGCTATACCGTTCCAAGATCTTATCTACGTACGTTGATTGGGATAACCCAATCAGCCTCCTTTGTCTATCTCTATAGAGTTTTCCCTAAAACATAGGAAGCTTCTCCCAGGTCCTTCATGGAGAAATTCTTACAGAGGTACGCTTTGACACCTTGCAACATACCTAAATCATTCCCAATGATTAGGATGTCATCAACATATAGGACTAAAAATACGACCATGCTCCCACTGGCCTTCTGATACACACAGGATTCTTCCGAATTCTTGATAAAACCAGACGATCTAATAATCTCATCGAATCGAAGATTCTAACTTCGTGAAGCTTGTTTAAGTCCATAAATGGACTTCTTAAGCTTACATACCATACCCGAGGTTTCGCTGGACGTGAAACCTTCCGGCTGTTCCATATAGATTTCTTCATCAAGAAATCCATTTAGAAAAGCCGTTTTGACATCCATTTGCCAAATCTCGTAGTCATGATAAGCAGCTATAGAAACCAAAATCCGGATAGACTTAAGCATTGCTACCGGCGAAAAAGTTTCATCGTAGTCGACGCCAGGTCGCTGCGTGTAACCTTTTGCTACCAGTCGGGCCTTGTAAGTTTCAACCTTACCGTCAGGCCCTGCCTTCCTCCTCTTGTAAACCCATTTACAACCGATAGGAACAATTCCTTCGGGAAGCGGAATCAAGTCCCAAACTTGATTTTCATGCATTGAGTCTATCTCGGATTTCATGGCACTTTGCCAGTTCACGGAGTCGATGTCCAACATCGATTCTCTATAGGTGAAATGATCTTTCTCTTCACTAAGAGAACATCCAGACTCTTTTCTTGTATCAAATACAAGCGTTCAGGAGATCTAGATACCCTTTCCGACCTACGGAGTGTGTGTGTTGAAGGTCCTTCATCTACTTGAACTTCAGGTTCCTCCGTTGGCTCGTTGTTTTCAGGTTGGACTTCATCAAGCTCAACCTGTCCATGATTACCACCTTCTGACAAAAATTCTACTTCTAGAAATTTTGCGAAGCGAGCTACGAACACATTTCGATGCTCGGTATCATAGAACAGATATCCCCTCGTATTCGAAGGATATCCAACAAACCTAAACTTTTGCCCTCGAGGCGAAAGCTTATCTTGCTGAGTCACCCTGACATAGGCAGGACAACCCCAAACCTTAATATAATTAAGATTTGGTCTCCTACCGAACCATATCTGATATGGTGTCGTAGGAACAGCCTTTGAAGGAATCTTATTCAAAAGATGTGCGGCTGTTAAGAGAGAAAACCCCATAAGTAATAGGGCAAATCTGTGAAACTCAACATCGATCGGACCATATCCAATAAAGTTTGATTTCTCCTTCAGATACACCATTGTGCTGTGGTGTACCTGGAGGAGTATATTGAGCGAGAATCCTATTCTCCTTCATATAATCCATGAACTCACCACTCATATATTCACCGCCTCGATCTGATCGAAGGCATTTAATATATTTATCAGTTTGTTTTTCTACTTCATTTCGGAACTCTTTGAACTTTTCAAAGGTTTCCGATTTATGTCGCATCAAATACACATAACCGTACCGTGATAAATCATCGGTAAAGGTAACGAAGTACGAATAACCACTGTGAGTAGTTTGACTTAGTGGACCACATACATCAGAATGTACGAGTTCCAGTAAGTTAGTGGGCGGGTGTCCAACACCATAAAATGGGGCTTTGGTCATCTTACCCTGAATACATGATTCACAAGTTGGATAGGATTCAATGGTAAGATCTGATATCAAACCATTCCTAACCAATTGGGTAAGGCGTTTAACGCCAATGTGACCAACTCTCATATGCCAAAGTTCAGTATTATTAATTACAGGTAAACTACGTTTATTAACTCCAGTATTTAATATATCTTTTGAAGCTTGCAATGTATAATGACCATGCTGGTTTGGACAATAAAGGATCTGAATATTATTTTTATCAATATAAATACAAAGAACTATTCTTAATATTAATACAAAAGCCTTCTGTATCTAATACAAAAAGTGATATAATATTTGCGACACATCCCGTTACAAAATGACAGTCATATAACAAAAGTGTCCCATTCGGCAATGAGATTTGCATACTCCCACTGCAACTGCATCCAAAGAGTCTCCACTCCCGAACCGTAACTGCATCTCTCCAGGCTTCAGTTTCCTACTTTCCTTCAGCACCTGCAACGAATTGCAAATGTGAATGGGACAAGCAGAATCTAAAATCCAGCTGGATGTAACGGCTTCACAAGCCAAAGATAAATCAATGACTGGAAAAATAAAAGTACCTGATGTAGAAGCTCTGTCTCTCCTCACTTGGGCAATGTAATTAGGACAGTTCCTTTTCCAGTGCCCGACTTTGCCGCAGTGGTGGCATTTGTCTTCAGAAGCCCTTTTGGGCTTTGCAATCTTCGCCTGTTGTTGAGGACCAAAAGCCTTCTTCTTCTTCTTGCCTTTCTTGTTCTTTCCCTTGGACCATCCTTGGGAAGAAGCCGAAAGAGAAGTAGTTCTAGGAGGGCGAGTCGGTACTCCCTTCTTAAGGTCCTCTTCTGCCGTGAGCAACATCCTATGTAGCTCCTGGTAGGTACAGACAGTCCCGTGCATGTTGAAGTACATCACGAACTGGCGAAATGAAGCTGGTAGTGAACCAAGAATGACACTCCTACCGAGAGAATTTCATTCAAGATGAGATTATGTTGCCTCAATTGATCGATCAAATCGATCATCTGAAGAACATGTGGGCTAACACTCTGCCTACTCATCCAGACGCGCATGGAACAGTTCCATGGCGACTTTGTGAACAATCACTTGTTCTTGGTTCTCAAACGATTGTCTCAATCGCGTCATCATACTATAGGAATCTAACATACCATTGTACTGTTGCTTGAGTTTCGGAGACAATGAACTAAGGATGTATGATTTAACCCTTAAATCATCATCCTTCCAAGTTTCAAAAACTTGGCGTTCCTCCTTGGAAGCATCCGCACCCACTGCAAGGGGCAACGGCCTCAAGAACATAACCCAGCTTTTCGGAATCGAGGACAATCCTCAAATCCAATTCCCAGTCTGCAAAGTTCTCGGCGCCTTTCAGTTTGTTCGCATCAAGTATACGCGCAAACTGATTTGTGGATTGTGCCGCCATCGCCAATCTATCATATAGATCACGAAAAACGGTTAGCAGAAATTAAAGCAGTTTCATATAATATCAAAAGCATAAACTAGATCATTGATTTTTAATCTAATATGCCCCTCCCACTAAATCATGCAATACTGTAATCCCAAAACAGAATACAAATATTTAATAATTAAATTAAATACTAATAGTGAAAAGTGGATCCCGTGAATATATTTCGGCTCACAGCAGAGGCACGGTCTCGCCTACGTATATTCATCAGGTAGACAACTCATTTGTCAATCATTCACTAATGACTCATAAGTATCCGGTCCTGGCCATTTCTCGTTGTCTCTGTGAAGGCAGGCCCACAAAGAGACTTACTAAGGTTAAACTCGTCAATGATAAACTCAAGTTACTTACTTAATCCTGACAGCTAGGGCACGTTCAGAATTCCGCTTTTACTTGAATTTACCTAGTATCTGATATACATCCGGTATAAATAAATCTTTATCGGCTACATCCTCACAGCAGAGGCACAGTCTCGGATGTAGTCACAAAGAAGTATTCATAAACCGTATTGACAAGACGGACCATATAACATGCATCAAATACAAAATTACATTCAAACCTTATTAATTAGGGATTTTCCGCTAAGTGTCATACACCCTAAATCTAACCAATTTAGATCCTAATAAGCATGCATAAAGTCTAGAAAACATGATTATACATTGATTCAATGAAGGCTAATCATATTAGGTGGCCTAGAATCAGACGCGCTCTGATACCATTTTGTAGGGGTTTTTAGGGGGTGAATCCGGTAACGCAGCGGAAGCAGTGAAAATCCGATTTTCAGATTTCAAAAATTTTTCTCGGATTAATTAAATAAACATATTTATTTAACATTTCAATAATCAAATTATGAAAATAAATTCAATAAATCATATTTAAGTGAATTTACCGAAATACCCTTACTTTGTTTTTTTGTCCATTTTAGTCCGAAATTGATCTAATTAGTTTTGAATGATTCTAAATCATTTCCAAGATGAACTTATGATGTTCAAAACATCAAAACACCAAAGCAACCAAAATCCCCAAAAACCAAGTCTTGGCCGAGAGCACCATTTAGGTTCCATTTTGTGCATTTTGCACTTTCATGCTTCAAGACACATCCAAATGATATCCAATCAATATGAAATTTAATATGCATCATATACACACATAAATACACAACATATATGAAAACCCCAAATTTGGAATTAGTCATGAACCCTTATTTTTCAATTTTCACAAATTGGACAAATTAGACCAAATACATTAAATCAATTACTTCAATCATCATTCTTCATCCAATCCAAGTCTCAACACAATGAAACAACTCAAGATCAAATCTAGGTCATTTAAGAGTGGGTCAATAACTCTAGATTAGCAACATGGTTTCAAAAACCTTAAAAGAATGATTATAACTACAATAGTTACAAGCTTTCTTCATCACACATGCTCAACACTTTCAACCAAAATTCCATCATCAAAAACACAAGAAATAATGAAGAAGAATAACTTAAGAACATCACAAGATGTTGCCTAGATCCTAAGGAACAAATTCATTTCTAATAGTAAGTTTGAAAAACTTACAAAATCCAAGCTTTTCTTTAAGTTTTTCCTTTTCTCCTTCACTTGCTTTCTTTGTTTTCTTTAATGGTGTTTCTTGTAAAGTGTATTAGGTTAGCTAAATGAAAATGAAATGAAAACAATTTATATTACGGCAAAAAATTGCCTTGGCCGAATTTGAATATACCAATTGCAAGAATATAAATTTCAATTTCATTTGCAAATTCATTAAATCAACTTGCATAATATCTAAAAACACTTTAATGATATTTATATAAGTCAACAAAGGCAACATAATCATTACTTTAAATATCCTAATGTAAGATATTTATATTTAAATTATTTAATCATTTAACAATTAAATAATTAATTAATTAATCAAATACAAATATATTAAATATATGTATAATATTTACATTAAATATTAAAAACATATATTCATTTAGGATAAAAGTCAAGTAACTCATTTTGACTATTAATTAATGTGTATTTAAATTAATCAAGTATTAAATGTAAATACACAATAATTAGGCAAATGACTATCTAGTCCCTTTAGCATGTATCTTGCGTTTAATCTTTAAACGACTTTATAAATAATCAATATTATTTATTAATGTTGCTCTAGTGCTCTACGAGTATGTTTCATTATTGAGACTCTCTAGATTCAGGTATATCCGTCACGAAATCAAATTTCGTGTCCATAATCTATCCACCCGTGGATTATGACGATCACGGATAATCTCGTTGAACCATACAGGTCGAGGTCATGGCAAATGTATAATTCCTCCGTCACAGGTATCCGGATAAATCCCAGAGATATAGATGTAAACGTCAAATCTCTATCGGGATTATCCAGTCGACTATTCTATTAGCAATCTCTAAAAGATGTTTAGAACTAGCTTCTAAACTTTACCACGGGCCCTGTTGAATTTCAATCAAGTCCCAAGGATCACAAACATGCATAAAAAACGAGTTGAATACACAAAGGAGTAAGGCGGAATACATACTCACATTGATGGGTTTGATGCTAGGAAGAACAAGATGCGTTTTTGCTCCTTGTAGGTGCTCGGTTTAGCCTCCAAAAAACAGCAGGGGCTGCTCGGTTTTGAGCCTTCTTCCTCCTTGTTCATTCGGCCATTGATGAACCACCATTGAAGCTCCAAGCTTCAAGCTCCAAAAACCAAATCCAAGCTCACAAATTCGTTTCCCTATCACCTATGTATAACCCTAGGTGTGTGCTAGCACCACATATTCTTCTTGTTGCTTCTCATTGCTCGTCAAACCAGAAGAAAAGATGAAGAAAACGGCAGTGAGCCGTGAGAGAGAGATGAAGGGTTTTTTTGGCTCCCAAAAGCCTAAAACCGTGAAGACCAAAAAACAACTAAGAGAGTCACGGGACGTGAAAAAATGGTTCCTAGAATAGCCAAAAACGTGAACAATGCACATGCCAAGAGAGACGAAATGCTTTTTGTATATACATATATATTCTTTATTCCATTTACCAAGTAAATGAATAAAATATATATACACAACAATTAATTCAAAAGTCAAAAAGGTACAAGTCCTATCAACTTTCAAATAATCATCTTTTCACTATTCACATCAAGTTACTTTAATAAAGTGACAACATGTCATGTCACATCACTCAAAGTGACATGTGATTTGACAATTGATGCGACTAGCGATTTGACGCTTGATGTGACTTGCGTGCCGCGTTCGAATTTGAAATGCGAATGCGCTCGCAATCACTCTCGGGCTCAGGTTCGCTAATTCCAAATTAACGAATTTTCTGTCGCGTCGTAATTAAATGATTACGCCTAGCGAAATCACTATTCACGTCGCTAACGAATTAATTCTAAATTAATTCGTTCGCCCGAATTAAAATCCAATTTCAATTCCGCGTCGAAATCTAATTTCGATTAATATATCGAATATATTAATTTTATCGATTAATTCCAAATTAATCGTTCTCTCTCTTTAACGATATTTTATCCGAGATAAATATCTCCTTAATTAATCCCAGATTAATTTTCTCTCTCTTCTAATTAATCCTAGATTAATTAAAGTGCGAGTTATACATCATCGGTGAATCTTCAGGAAGCGACCCATGAGATCTCCGGATATGTTGGCAGTAAATACGGTCGTCGGATTATCCGAACACGTAGCACCTCGTACTACGTTTATACCGATTTACAAGACAAGGTTGGCTTCTAGCAAAGCGCCATGCCTACCCAATTCTCCAGAAATATTCTTACAGGAATATATAGATCTATATCAAGCGTAGTATACCGTAGTATTGTGTATATCAGCCCAGTATCGGATAGTCACGTGCTAGGGCTGGGGCTGGATAAGTGTCTGCCCCGTCCGAAGCACATGTCGGATGTCTGGTAACTAGTCTCTATAATCGGATATACATGACCTTGTCATAATATCTCGATGGCCGGCCAGCACTTAAGAGCACTAATACCGTATCCTGCGTGACATCATCTCCACTATAACTGAAGTGATACTTCCGTCTCGACATCACACCCAATACACTACGACTCTCTGATAAACCCAGAAGCGGTGTACGCAGAACCGGTTAAAGCCCTGTACCACCAAGACCAAAGTCTAACCGATTATCGCAAGTATTAGCGATGCAAGTCTCAGGTTAAGACTATACACACCTACCTTGATTTCGGCCTCCCATAGACACATAGTCATAATACCAATGGGATTCCGATGGGTCTATCCAGAGCGAAGCTGTTTCCCGTACCATCGGTGAAACACAACCTCCTATCGCACTTGCATAAGTATCCAATACTTAAATATATTAGAACTATGCCGGTGTGCCCTCACAACGCGCACAAGTGCAATACTAGCCTATTCCGCATTATCGATGTCCTGTCTCGATAATACTCCGGCAAGGGATATTTAATGATTAATCCTTCATGGACTGATACTGTCTCATATCATCTCAATCCAGGAACTAATCATATGGACCTCTCTTCATTTATACATATATGGTGATCTAATCACAAATGATGAGAGTGCAATTTCCTTGTCACATAGTTAATTTGTACAACAACACCGTGATCTGTACAAATAGTGACGCTATGGGTCATATTATCCAACAGGCCCATGGTTTTATCTGATTGCTAATCATATGGACTACCTATGCTCTGGTACACAGAACTGACGGATCCTATCTTGACACACATAGGACACCCTGAGGATCTATCTACACCCAACGAACATGCGGAGGTCTGATCTTAATAGATCGGTGACGTGACTGCCCTCTAAGTGTAGAAGATGTCTCATGTGCCCACAATGGCATCTCAAGTCTAAGAATCACAAGTGCTACTACAACCCAAGAAGATTCTTATTGACGCTGGTGTACCATCCATTAAGAATCTTCGGTGAGTCGTTCAGTGTTTATCCGCTATAAACACCTACACGTCTATACTAGTGTCCAAGACTAATGGTTCATTAAGAAACCATTGGAATCATATATTCCTGTATACGACATGTACCGATCTCAACGGGTTTACTATACTGACCAAGTAGTGTAAACCTTGACCAGGAACTGTCTGAGAATGACAACGTCATGATACTTCTCAATGTCCGTTGCGACGCTTTTGCAACTGTATCATGACTAATCATTCTCGGGTCATTACGTCTTTACCATATAGAAAGATAGATTATATTATAGAAACCGCATATATTATTCATAATAATAATGTTTTACAGAAGTATTTAACAGAAATACAACCGGGAATTGGCGCTCTGAGCACCAACCCCAACAGAGTTATCAAGCTATAATTCACGAAAACGGTCATGGGATAGATATGGAATTTATAAGTTTGTGAGTATCTGAATAATGACATCCAGTAGAGCAAACTAAGAAAGCAATAAAAGAGGGAAATGCCCTAGCATATCACCAGATATGGAAAACAAGTTAGTAAAGAACACCGTAATTGAACTTAAGGTAGCAATAGAAATAAAGTACAGACAGAGTATGATTGTAACTAGAACCAAATTGCCAGCAATAACATCGAGAATGGAATACAGTTTAAGCAAAAGTATGTATATGATTAAGCTCAGCTTAGGAACTTTGTTACGAATTCATTAGCCGAATAATGAATATTCCAAAGACGCTACCTAGAATTAACCTTCCTAATACAAGCCATTCAGTAAATAACACTAGTTAGCAAGAGATACAAAGAGAATTTGACATTGTAATTTGAAGTGCTAAGCTCCATAGATAACCAGAGAAATGAGAACTTGGAAGAACATAACCCATAAGTAGTTGAAGCTTAGTGAGGAAATAGAGAGTTAAATAGTTAAGTTATGGAGATGAACACTATTTTGTGATACGTAAGCAGGGTTAAGGGAATATACAAGAGATTATTCTTTTTACACTTGCACCAGAATGGAATCAGTACACGCGAAAGGCTTAACCATGGAGAACGTTAGTAGTTGAGAGAAGTTCGAAAGTACATGTTGGGAAGAACCAGATGGAGACAAGTAAAGTTGGCCATAACTAGGAATCGAAGAATGAGATTTCTGTAAGACGTAACAATAGTCGTATCTTGACGGTAGTATTAAGTACCCAGTAGAACTCTTACGAAGCAATGACAAGAAATTTCCATTCAATCAAGAATTCAAGAGGTATCATGCATGAAACAAATATTAGGATAAGAAGAAGAATAATGCATACTTATGAGCTTTAGAAATATAGTAAAGTATCAGTCCATGCAGACAGAAATATAGTACTTTCTAGGTTATAATGCAATTGATGGAGCGAAGTAAAGAATGAGTTTGTAGACGGTTATAAGTTGGTGACCTAAGAAATACCATGTGAATTATGTAACTTTTGATAAGATGTTCAATATCGAGAATCTCATATCTAGATAGACTCCAGGATTTCAGTTTTAATGAGGATTCGATGATGAATCTAATTGAGGGGGGATAATTTATAACATCTGGTAAACCTGATGGCTTGTATGGTACCAAAGCCTGACGACTATTACAATTCGGAGGTATAATACTTGATATAAATCATGTTCAAGCAAGTACGTGCTCATCGAATGACATTTGGGACATTCAAAAGATTCCTTGAAATTTTGACGCCGAACTTAGTTTACGTTCCATCTCGAATGGCTTTTTGTAATTGGGCTGTAACTTTTGCATACGATCCTGATTTTTATGAACTTTATATCGTCGGAAAGCCACTTGAACTAGAGCAAATGGGACATGTCATGTAATTCTAAACCCTTTAGGTGACCTTCAAAACTTTAGCCGATAAGGTCTTGTAATCGGATCAGCCAGGTTGTCTGCGGATGGAATTTGTGTGATAGTGTCTTCTCATCTCTGCACTATCTCCCTTATGAGGTGATATTTTCTCTCAATATGCTTACCCCGCTTGTGGCTTCTTGGTTCTTTGGAATTCGCTATTGCACCACTATTATCGCAATAAAGTGTGAGTGGTTTATCCATATCTGGAACAACTTCCAAATCTTCCAAGAACTTATGAAGCCAGACTGCTTTCTTAGTTGCTTCACAAGCTGCTACATATTTAACCTCCATGGTGGAGTCAGCAATACAAGATTGCTTTATGCTCCTCCATACTATAGCTCCATCACCTAGGGTGAACACTGATCCAGATGTTGATTTCCTAGAATATACATCCGTCTGAAAATCAGAGTCAGTATATCCTCTTAGGATCATATCCTGACTAGAATATACAAGCATATAATTATTGGGTTTTCTAGGTCAAACCAAGATCAATTAAGCAAATGAAATGTGTTAATACGCAAAGTAAAGTAGCGGAAATACTCACTTTGATCGGCTTGGATGTTGGCGGAGAGTTCAAAACTTTGCCTCCATGGTTGTTGCTCCAAGCTTTCTTTGATGTATGTTGAGCTTCCAAGCTTTGTGAATGAGATTCCATACTCATGGATAGGTCTCCCTATCACCTTATTTAACTCCTTTGAGTGCTAGCTCACTTGGTTTTGAAACAAAACACAAGAAGATTGAGAAGACGAAGCTCGGCAGTGAGGAGAGAAGAGAAATGTGTTTGCTATGAATAGTAACCACATACAACTTCCAAAGTTGACTTAATTTATATATAGAGTTTGTGTGTTGAAATTGGCTTGTGTGTAAAACAAGTAAAGCAAGCCTTACTTCTAATAATTCAAAGCCATAAAAAAATGCCCAAAAACTTCCATCAAATGTCCAACAAGTTGATGTAAGTTAAATGGGTCCCACCAATTTTAAATTCCAAATTTAAGTCGGCTAATCCAACACGCAACCTCGCTCGGGCCCGAGTTCGTTTAATTCCGAATTAACGAATTTTCTGTTGCGACTTAATTAAATTCAATTTAATTAAATAATGATGCCTAGCAAAATTATTACGGAAGTCACTTGCGAATTAATTCTAAATTAATTCGTTTGCTTGAATTAAAATCCAATTTTAATTCCGCATTGAAATCTAATTTCAATTAATATATCCGATATATTATTTTAGACCAAATAAATAAATTGAATAGTAAAATCCAATTTAACTATTAAATTTACTTTACCGATTAATTCCAAATTAATCGCGTTCTCTCTTCTCGACGAATTTAATCCCAGATAAATTCTCGACGCAATTAATCCTAGATTAATTTCTCTTTATGCTAATTAATTCCCAGATTAATTATTGTCCTAATTAATCCCAGATTAATTATTGTCGTAATTAATCTCAGATTAATTATTGCCGTAATTAATCCCATATTAATTTTCTCTCTCTCATAATTAATCCCAGATTAATTCTATTCGAGTCAATATCATCGGTGAATCTTGGGAGGTGACCCATGAGATCCCTGAATATTTGGCAGTAAATCCGGTCATTGGAGTATCCGAATACATGCGTACCTAGTACCACATTCTTCCCAATTTACAAGACATGGTTGGCTTCTAGCAAAGCACCGTGCCTACCCAATTCTCCAGAAATATTCTTTTAAAGAATATGTAATCTATGTCAGTCGTAGTATACGTAGTATTGCGTATTGTGATCCAGTATCGGATGTCACATGCTAGGCATGGGGCTGGAATTGTGTCTTCCCCGTACGAAGCATATATCGGATCTCTGGTAACTAGTCTCTATAATCGGTAACTAGTCCCGATGACTGCATTACTAAAGAGTACTAGTTCCGTATCATGCGTGATCATCATCTCCATATGACTGGAGTGATACTTCCATCTTGACATCCCACCCAATACACTACGATTCTCAATATACCCAGAAGAGGCGTACACAGAACCTGTTAAAGCCCTGGACGACCAAAACCAAAGTATATTGATTGTCGCAAGTATTAGCGATGCAAGTCTCAGGTTAAGACCAAATACACCTACCCTGATTCGGATTCCCATAGACACATAGTCATACTACTAATGGAATTCCGAGGGGTCTATCCAGAGCGAAGCTGTTTCCGTACCATCGGTAAACACAACCTCCTATTACACTTGCATAAGTATCCAATACTTAAATATATGAGAACTATGACGTTATGCTCCCACAACGCGAACAAGTGCAATACTAGTCTATTTCGCATTATCGATGTCCAATCCCGATAATACTACGACTATGGATATTTAATGATTAAACCTTAGTGGGTTAATACTGTCTCATATCTTATTAATCCGGAACTAATCATATGGAATTTTATCATTTATGTATCTTGGTAATCCAATTACAAATGATAAAAGAGTAATTTCCTTTGTCACATAGTTAATTTGTACAACAACACCATGTTATGTACAAATAGTGATGCTATGGGTCATAATTGTCCAACAATCTCCCACTTGGCCTATAACCAATCACTAAAGTGTCCTACATCTGAACTATATACGGGTCGCTCAAACCTTTGCTGAGAAACTACTTTCGTCAGCGGATTTGCATTGTTATCATCTGATGCGATTTATTCGATCATCACATCGCCACGATGTATGATCCGATGAATCAGATGAAATGATTGAAATATATACTTGGATCGTTGATGAGACCATTAATTCTTTAGCCTGTGCTGTAGCCTAGCTCAGCTACTAACAGAACTACTCCTAATCTAATTAGGAATTTTACAGATCCAAAATTGATTCTTTTGCTGCCACAACTGCAGCAATATTCTGATTTTGTTGTTTATTCGGTAACAGTATCTTGCTAGGAAATTTACAGCTCACTGTTCCGTTATTCAAACTATATAGTGCCCTTATTACGACTTATAGTCGTTTTTATCGGTTTGGAAACTTGCAGCGGTGAACCCAGTCACTTCAATTTCTCCTCCTCCATGTATAAGAAAGCATCCTTAGTTCGTCTAAGATACTTAAGGATGTTCTTAACATCAATCCAGTGACTATCACTTGGATTAGCCTGATTGTGACGCCATATGCTCAAAGCATATGAGACACCAGGTCGCGTACATCTTTTCAATGTACGAGTTCTCGGAGAGTGCCAATAACTTTTAGATCTATCCCAGTAGATCC
The DNA here is from genome assembly GCA_019454045.1 of Zanthoxylum bungeanum. Taxonomy (NCBI): domain Eukaryota; kingdom Viridiplantae; phylum Streptophyta; class Magnoliopsida; order Sapindales; family Rutaceae; genus Zanthoxylum; species Zanthoxylum bungeanum. The sequence continues at coordinate 114,907 of SKCR01040876.1, read as the reverse complement.
TTATTCCTAGAATAAAGGTTGTCTCTCCCAAGTAGTCTATGGAGAATTTTTCATGAAAGCCAGGCTTTCACCGATTGTGTTATGGGAATGTCATTTCCAAGAAATGATATATCATCATTATATAGAACAATCATTGTCAGTGTGCTCCCACTAACCTCCTTATATATAGAAGAATCATTTTCGTTTTTGAATTAAATCATATACCATTATGATTACATCAAAACGATAGTTCCAAGAACGCAATGCTTGCTTCAATCCATAAATGGATTGAATTAACTTGCAAACCTTGTTTGCTTATTTTGGCACGAAAAAACTGCTAGGATGTTGTAAATATCCTCCAAAAGGTTTCCTTTTAAGGAAAGCGGTTTTGACGTTCAGCTGCCATATTTCTTAAATGAAACATGCAGCATTAGCAAGCATTATCAAAATGGATTTAATCATGGCAACGAGTAAAAGGTTTCGTCGTAATCGAAACAATGTTGATAACGATACATTTTCGCTACAAGCCTAGCTTTGTACGTTGGTAAGTTGCCATCCATGTATGTCTTCCTTGAAGACTCATTTAGTACCAATAGGCACAATGCCTTCTGGTACAACAACCAGTGTCCAAACTTGGTTGATATACATGGAATCCATTTTGGACATCATGGCACTTTGCCATAATAGGGAGTCGATACCTTGTATCACTTCCTCATACGTAGTCGGTTCATCTTCCTCATTAAGATTGACATCTATATGAGGTGAGATCAGAAACCAATACCTCCCATGTTGTTTTCTGATTCTCTCCGATTTATGCGGTTCTTGTGTATTTGAAGATTGTGGTACAATTTCATCCCTGATGAACTGTTTGTGTTCAATTAACGAATCGGTGCCTGGAATAGTATTACTCTGATTTTCATCGAGTTTTACTTTCCTCCCACTTACCACTGCATATAGGTATTCCTCTTAGGAAAACCGCATAGAGAGCAACAATTACATTATTCTCTTGTGAGTTGTATTAGTACTATAATTTGGTTTCCCTAGGATAACCTACAAATATGCACTTATCCGATTAGGTTCTAGTTTGGTATTATCCAAACATATGCCCAACATTCCCAAATTTTCAAGAATGAGAAAATCCAGTTTCTTTCCTGTTCATATCTAATATGAAATCTGTCTAACAGATTTTTCATTGAACCTTATTCAAAATAAGTATTGCATTGTTTAATGTGTATCCCTAGAAGGAAAATGGTAGCTCAGAGCGACTCATAATTGGGCCACTTACGTCACTATAAACGAGGGCTAACAGATCGTGGCACTTACACTTTTACCAAGTAAAAGGTATTTTAGGCACTTTGCCTAATTAAACTAGATTCGTAGACATCATTTGAATAGAATCAAATCCGTCCTAGTACCCACTCTTCGAAAGTACGGATATACGAGTCTTGTTTAATGTGTCCCAGACAACAATGCCATTTATAAGTCTCAACTGATTTATTCAGTTTGAGCTATTTGTTTATCATGTCATACATATGAGATTCATTTATATTTTAAATATAAATACTTTTATTCACATCTAATGTGCTTATCTCAATATCATCTTTATAAAATAAAACATTTAGTGTTCTAGAATATAAAGGTATACCCGCAACGAGTTATACTAGATATAGAGATAATATTTCTAGTCAAACTAGGTACATTATAACAGTTTCCTAATTTAAGTACATACCCAAAGGGTAGTTCCTAAACTTAGGTTTCTACGGTTAAAACAACGACTCTTGTCCTATTTCCGACTCGCAGGTCGATCTCATCTGAAGTAAGTCTCCTGCTCATCAGCATATTATGCACATCAGTACATATTTATGTACCCCTTCTAGTATCAAAAATCCAATTTTGAAACTAGTAATGAACATGTTTATGAAAAACATACTTGAAGTCGGAGCCTTGCCCCACCTTCACATCCTTCATGTCTGCCTTGTCCATACGGCAGTCACGCTTCCAATGACCCTGTTTGCCACAATTTACGCAGACATCTTGGGATATGTCCTTTGTCTTCCCAGAAGACTGTGATGATTTTGCCTTTGCCCATTTTCAGAAGTTCTGGCTCTGCCACCATGAGCATAGCCATCCACTCTCCAAGAGTTTTCTCTTGGTTCATAATGAACCTGCCCCAGCTTTCAGGTAGAGACTATAAGATCAAATCTTTGGTAGTCTTGGCCACGTAGGTAATGCCCAGCTAACCTAGTTGATCGATGTCAGCAATCATCTACGACACCTAGTGTTTGAAAGATGTACCATCTTACATACGCGAGCGAAAGAGCTTCTTTTGCAATTTGTACTTCTGAGATATAAGGATAGACCTATGAAGATCCTTCAATTTCAACATCATGGTACAATGACCTAATCCTTACTTCTGACGACGGAATTAAATAGTCATTGCGGTAAGCATAACGGATTAAGCACTAAGGGTCTTGACTTTGGCCAACAAACCAGTGCCAATCTTGGATCTTGAGAATGAATCATTCAATGGAAGGAAAAACGCTTAATACATGTTGAGGGTTTTTCGCGTAATTGGCAACCAATTAATTATCTTTGATTAGGTCTCATCATACACCCTTAAACATGCATTCTAAAAGAATAATAAGGCGTGATAAATAAATTAATAATGATATGCGGATGGATATTTAAAACAACTTGTTCCTAGAACAAATCTCTCCATTTCCTCTCTCCCGCTTGCACAAATCTTACTTCTACCCAATAACATAACACTTCTAAAGAAACCTCATTTACATTGAGGGGAATAGGTGAGAAGAGAAATACAAAGAGTCAAGAGGTAATAGGCTGGACACGCAGGTCCAATTTAATAAATTCTAAATTTATTACAACAATTTCCAAAATTGCCTTCACCCATCTAGTATCCATCCGATATACATTATTCATACATCACATCCATGTATTCATACAAAGAATGTTATCAATCAATCTAATCCAATTAATTAATCTTTGATTAATGATCATCCAATGTTCAAACAATGATTTGATTTGCGCAAGTCCAACTCGTTTAAGAATTGTTGGACAATTATGACCCATAGCGTCACTATTTGTATAGATCATGGTGTTGTTGTACAAATTAACTATGTGACCAAGGAAATTGCTCTTTTATCATTTTTGATTAGATCACCAAGATGTATAAATGATGAAAGGTCCATATGATTAGTTCCTGGATTGAGATGATATGAGATAGTATCAATCCACGAAGGTTTAATCATTAAATATCCCTAGTCAGAGTATTATCAAGATTGGACATCGATAATGCGAAAAAGACTAGTATTACACTTGTGCGCGTTGTGAGGGCATAACGGCATAGTTCTCATATATTTGGGTATAGGATACTCATGCAAGTGTAGTAGGAGGTTGTGTTTTACCGATGGTACGGAAAACAGCTTCGCTCTGGATAGACCCCTCGGAATTCCATTGGTAGTATGACTATGTGTCTATGGAAGTCCGAATCAGGGTAGGTGTATTTGGTCTTAACCTGAGACTTGAACCGTTAGTACTTGCGACAATCAATATACTTTGGTTTTGGTCGTCCAGGGCTTTAACAGGGTTCTGTGTACGCCTCTTCTGGGTATATTGAGAATCATATTGTATTGGGTGTGATGTCAAGACGGAAGTATCACTCCATTCATAGTGGAGATGATGATAACGCAGGATACGGTACTGGTGCTCTTATGTACTGCAATCATCAGGATAATATGACTAGGTCATGATTATCCGATATAGAGACTAGTTACCCGAGATCCGATATGTGCTTCGTACGGGGCAGACACAATTCCAGCCCCAAGCCTTGCACGTGACATCCGATACTGGATTGAAATACGCAATACTACGTATACTACGCCTGATATAGATCACATATTCTTGTAAGGATATTTCTGGAGAATTGGGTAGGCATAGCGTTTTGCTAGAAGCCAACCTTGTCTTGTAAATCGGTATAAACGTAGTACTAGGTACTTACGTGTTCGGATAGTCCGACGACCGAATTTACTGCCAACATATCCGGGGATCTCATGGGTCGCTTCCCGAAGATTCACCGATGACGTATGACTCTCACTTTATTAATCTATGATTAATTAAATGAGAGAGAAAATTAATCTGGGATTAATTACGGAGATATTTTATCTGGGATAAAATATTAATTAAAAGAGAGAAAACGATTAATTTGGAATTAATCAATAAAATAATATATCTGATATATTATACGAAATTGGATTTCGACGCAGAATTAAATTAGAATTTAATTCGGGCGAACGAGTTAATTTAGAATTAATCGTTAGCGACGTGAATAGTGATTTTGCTAGGCATAATTATTTAATTACGTCGCAACGGAAAATTGGTTAATTTGGAATTAGCGAACCGAGCCCGGGAGTGTTTGCGGGCGCACTCGCATTGCGAATTTAAGTGAGGCCCACGAGTCACATCTAGCGTCAAATCACTAGTCAATCAAGTGATGGAAGTCACATCACTTTGAGTGAAGTGATGTCTAGTCACTTTTGATGTGAATAGTTGATGGAAGTTGTTGAATGCATTTAATGCATTTTTTGCTCCAAAATTGTTTAGCTTTTTTGAAAAGCTTTGACAAAAATTTTGGTATATGTTTTTAGAAAACATTTACACAAAAATAAGACAACACTCTCTCTCCCACACTCTTCTCCCTCTCAGCCTTGGGCCATTTTCTTCTTTATTTTCACTGCAGTTACCGTGAGATGTATGAGAAGATTAGGAAGTTTTGCAGCAAAATTTCTGGAGTGCTAGCACGCTTTAGGAGTCTTGCGAAGGTGATAGGGAACCGCACCTGTGAGCATGGAATCACATCACAAAGCTTGGAGATTAGAGGATCATCCAAGGCCGAATTTGTAGGACACAAAAACAGCCCACTGCCGTGAGCCACCTAGGAGGGAGAAAAGATTTTTTATGTTCGTCGCATCGCTCAACCGATCAATGTAAGTATTCCACAACTTCCTTTGATGTATTCACATATGTTTCTATGCTTAAATTGATCCTTGGGACCTTAGATAAACCCAACAATGGTATCTTGAGCCAATATTGAGCATGAAACTTTTTAGGGTTAAAATTGGGCAAAATTGATTTGAGCATGTTTGAGTGAAATTGGATGTTTGAGTATGCTTAAATTATAATAACATGGTATTATGCATTGTCAATTTGATGAATTTTGGATTGGACAAATTTTCCCCATAATGTAAGGCTTGGCCGAGACATTGATGAACCCTAATGTCTTGGTAATTTTGTTTCATTGATCATTGGATGACTTGAAACGATTAGAAATGTTGATTTAATGTTGATTGTGGATTTAATTGGATTGAACCAAATCGGACATAAATTAACCCTAATTGTCGAGACTATAAGTATGTGAAATGGGTTTGATTTTGATTTAAAATGTGTTGGACATGTTTTGATGTTAATGAGCATAATTAATTAGGCTAATTGATGTTTTGGAAATATTAATTTGGGTAATTATTATGGCATTACACTTTGAGTAATTAAATTGTGAAATTGGAATTTTGAATTTAATTATGTTGGGCCAAATTTGGAATTGGGCTTAAATGTTGTAATTGGGCTTATTGGGCTTAGTTGTACCAAGATTAGTTTAGGCTAAATTGGCTAGATCCAATTGGGCCCAAAACCATTTCCATAAAGTCCAATTATGACTTAATGGACCTTTAATATTAATTGGGCCTAATGGGCCTAAATTGGTTTCTTGGCAAATAAGGGTGATTCCTTAAATGGGATTTAGTCTTTGGGTTTGACCTAAGTTCAACAAAAGTCCATGCCTTAGAAATTAATTAAAAGCCCATTGGACTTTAATTAAATTGACATTGGATGTTAATCAGGATTTGAGACCCGTAACGATTAGATTAGGAATCTAAGTCGTAAAGGTTCGTTAATAAAGTGTAATATTTAATTTGGAATTAAATAGTGAATTAGTATTAAATACATATTAAATTGGATTTAATGTTGTAGTTTAATTTAATTCAAGAATTCGTACTTTGAGTACTTATTCGCAAAACGAGTTGACTCGTGCAAAATCAAATCGTTGTTTGAACATTGGATGCTCATTAATTATCAGATTAATTAATTGGATAGATTGATTGATAATGCTTGTGTGAATACATGTTGCGATGCATGAATAATGTATATCGGATGGATATTAGATGGGTGGGGCAATTTTGGAAATTATTGTAATAAATTTAGAATTTATTAAATTGGACCTGGGTGTCCAGCCTATTACCTCCTTTCTCATTGTATTTCTCTTCTCACCAATTCCCCTCAATGTAAATGAGGATTCTTTAGAAGTGTTATGTAACGGGTAGAAGTAATACTTGTGCTAGCGGGAGAGAGGAAAGGGAGAGATTTGTTATAGGAACAATGTTTAAGTATCCATCCGCATATCATTATTATTTATTTATATGCGCCTTATTATGTGTTTAGAATGCATGTTTAAGGGTGTATGATGATGAGACCTTAACAAAGATAATAAATTGGTTGCCAATTGCACGCGAAAAACCCTAAAAAATTATTAAGCGTTTTTCCTTCCATTGAGTGATTCTTACTCAAGATCCAAGACTGGCATTGGTTTGTTGGCCAAAGTCAAGACCTTTGTCCGTCGAGGATGTGTTTGAATCATGAAGGCTTTGTTCCATATTGGTGTCTTGTCCAAGTTGTGATTTGTTGGCCAAAGTCAAGATCACTTCTTGTCCATCGACATTGATTACGAAGCTTTCCATGGTCAATAGGTTCCGCTTAACTGGGATCACTAAGTTTGTTGTGCCAAAGCCAAGGCTTAGTTGATCAGAGGAAAAAGGTTAGGCAATATATTGGATATATTGGCATATATAAGATATATGTTTCGGACTTGGATGTCCACCTACTGGATCTAGGAATTGGATGGGATCCAATTGATCTTAGAGATCTACCTAGTTAATAATCATACAATTTGTTGGCCAAAGTCAAGATTGTGTGACATTTAACGGGGATCCTAGCCCACTAGGAAACAAGGTTTCCCGAGTACTCCACATAGGGTTAGAGGCTCGCCGAAAAATAGTGGGAGGCAAGTATTAAATTTGCAATATTCATTTAGTAACTTGCCATACGCGCTAATTCAAATTTATTTCGTTTAATAAATTATTTATTAGTTGGACTAATATTTAATGTTGTTTTAAATTGAACTGTTGGACTGTATTTAAACTATTCAATTAATAGTTGATTTTATAATTGGATTATAGTAATCAATATAATTGAATTTAATCTATTAAATTATAGTTGATTATATAGTTGGACTATAGTAATCATTATAATGAATAGTACCTGAAATCGTTGATTAAATAGTTTGACTATTAGAATCAAGATAAATTGAAAGATTAGTGTTTAAAACATAATCCTGGGAGAAAATGTATTTAAACGGCTTTAATTTTCAAAATTTGGAATAAAATTTCAGGATGGTCCTAGAAACTAATAAGTTACTTTATTTGATAAAATAACATATTAGGCCTAAGCCCGAAGTTAAGCAAATAGTAGAACATGATATTTGGAATATTCATGTAATGATAACTTTAGTGCTTAATCCATTAAGCTTGCCAAATAGACTCTTTAATTTCTTATTCAGAACTAAGGATTAGATCCTTATAACATGATAATGAAATTGAAGGATCTTCATAGATCTATCTTTAGATCTTAGAAGTACTAAAATTGCAATAGTAAACTCTTGGAGAGTTAATGGCTATACTCAAGTAGACAAAGCCAAAGTTTGCAATAAGGCAAGAAGCGCAAGGCGCATCTTACTTCGATCTTCTAGAAGGCCAAGGCTTGGCCAAAGGCTTCTGGGGTGTGAAAAGGGGCAAAGGCAAAATCATTATAATCTTCTGGGAAGACAAAGGACATATCCCAAAATGTCTGCCTAAATTGTGGCAAACGGGGACACGAAAACATGACTGCCGTATGGGCAAGGCAGACATGAAGGAATTTAAGACGGACAAGGCTCCGACTTCAAATATGTTTGTCATAAATATGTTCACTACTAGTATTAAAATTGGATTTTAGATACTGAGTATGGTACATAAATATGTACTGGTGTGCAGAATCTGCGAAGAGCAGGATATTGACTTCAGTTGAGATTAATCTGCAAATGAAAATGGGACAAAAGTCGCTGTTTTAACCGTAGAGACCTAAGTTTAGGAACTACCCTTCTGGTATGTACTTAAATTAGGAAACTGTTTCAATGTAACTAGTTTGACTAGATACATTATCTCTATATCAGGGTTTAACCCGTTGCGGGTATACCTTTATATTCTAGAACACTAAAGTGTTTTATTATATAAAGATGATATTGAGATAAACCACATTAGATGTGAATAACAATATTTATATTTTGAATATAAATAAATCTCAAACGTAAAATATGACAAACAAATAGCTCAAACTGAGTTAATCAGTTGAGACTTATATGTGGCATTATTTTCTGGGGGACACAATTAACAGGACTCGTATATCCACACTTTCGAAGAGTGGGTACTAGGACAAATTTGATTCTATTCAAATGATGTCTACGAATCTAGTTTATTGGGAAAAGTGCCTATAACATTTTTTACTTGGTAAAAGTGCAAGTGCCACCGATCTGTTAGCCCTCATTCATAGTGACGTAAGTGGGCCCAAATCTAGCAAGGCTAGAGGTGGATATGAATGTTTCGTGACCTTTACGGATGTGGCATCACGTTATGGTTATGTGTTTCTATTGAAACACAAATCATAAACTTTTAGAGTTTCGACACGAAATAGACAAACAGATCGGCTAAAGTATCAAACCATCACGGTTAGACCATGATGAAAATACTTAAGCAATAAGTTTCTCAAATACTTGAAAGAGTATAGTATTCTTTCAATGAGGACTCATCCCGGAACACGTCAGTTTGACGGTGTGTCCGAACGGAGAAACCAAATCTTGTTAGACATGATAAGGTTAATCATGAGTCGCTCTGAGCTACCATTTCCTTCAATGGATACGCATAAACAGTGCAAGAAATTATTTTGAATAAGGTTCCATAAAATCTGTTTGACATACTTTATATTAGATATGAACAGGAAAGAAATTGGGTTTTCTCATTCCTGTAGATTTGGGAATGCTAGGCATATGTTTGGATGATACCAAACTAAAACCCAAATCGGATAAGTGCCTAATAATGGTTATCCTAGGGAAACCAAAGTATAGTACTTATACAACTCACTAGAGAACAATGTAATTGTTGCTCGCCATTCGGTTTTCCTAAGAGGAATACCTATATGCAGTGGTAAGTGGGAGGAAAGTAAAACTCGATGAAAATCGGAGTAATACTGTTCCAGGCACCGATTCCTTAATGTAACACAAATAGTTCATCAAGGATGAAACTATACCAATAATCTTCGAATACACAAGAACCACGTAAGTCGGAGAGAGTCAGAAAATAACCTGGGGTATGGGTTTCTGATCTCACCTTATAAAGATGTCAATCTTATTGAGGAACACAAATTGACTACGTATGAGGAAGTGATACAAGGTATCGACTCCCTATTATGGCAAAGTGCCATGATGTCCGAAATGGATTCCATGTATACCAACTATGTTTGGATACTAGTTGATGTATCAGAAGGCATTGTTGTTGGTTATTATCTAGGTCCCAAGATCAAACAAGACATGAAATCATGTGTGAATACATCAAAGGAGGTAGCGGAATACTCACATCGATCGGTTGAGACGATTTGAAGACGAATGAAGCCACTTTGCTCACTGCCAAGGACGCCCACTGCATGCAGTTCACTGCCCTCCATTTCAGAATTTTGAGCAGCGAAACGGAGCTCCAAGCTTCGTCGAACGGATCCCGGCTCATGGGTGAACCTCCCTACCACCTTCGCATATCTCGTAGTGTGCTAGCACTTGTGGTTTTTGCCACAAGAACCCAACTCTTGCCTCCCTCATGCTCACGGTTTTGGTGTGAAACCAGTGAGTGTTTTTGCCCAAAATGGGCGTGAGTTAGAAGAAAGAAATGAGAGAGAAGAATGTTGTGTAATTAGTTGGTTAAGCTTTTTCCAAAAAAGCCTTTATATATTTTCCAAGAAAAAATACTAAAACCAATTACTTAATTGATTAAATAAAACCAAAAGTAAATGCTTTTCCCTCCAAACACTATTACACCTACTTACATCAACTATTCATTCTCACTTTAATAAAGTTATGTAAGTCTTTCAATCAATCAATCACATCAATCAATCACATCACTGAAAGTGACATTTGATTTGACGCTTGATGTGACGAATGATTTGACGCTTGATGTGACTTGCGTCGCCGCACTCGTATTCGAAATAAGAATATGCTCGCAATCACACTCGGGCTCGGGTTCGCTAATTCTCAATTAGCGAATTTTCCGTCGCGTCGTAATTAAACGATTACGCCTAGCGAATTCACTATTCATGTCGCTAACGAATTAATTCTAAATTAATTCGTTCGCCCGAATTAAAATCTAATTTTAATTCCGCGTCGAAATCTAATTTCGTTTAATATATCGAATATATTAATTTACCGATTAATTCCAAATTAATCATTATCTCTCTCTAGACGATATTTTATCCTCGATAAAATATCTCCGTAATTAATCCTAGATTAATTTTCTCTCTCTACTATATATAATCCCAGATTATTTAAGAGTGCGAGTCATGCGTCATCGGTGGATTATTGGGAAGCGACCCATTAGATCCCCGGATAAGTTGGCAGTAAATACGGTCGTCGGAGTATCCGAATCACGTACGTACCAAGTACTACGTTCTACCGATTTACGAGACAAGGTCGACTTCTAGCAAAGCACCAAGTCTGCCCAATTCTCCGGACATATCCATATAAGAATATTAAGATCTGTATCAAGCGTAGTATACCATTGTATTGTGTATATCGGCCCAGTATCGGATAGTCACGTGCTAGGGCTGGGGCTGGATAAGTGTTGCCCCGTCCGAAGCACATGTCGGATGTCTGGTAACATAGTCTCTATAATCGGATATTCATGACCTGGTCACAATATCCCGATTGGTTGCGCAACACTCAAGAGCACTAGTACCGTATCCTGCGTGACATCATCTCCACTATGACTGAAGTGATACTTCCGTCTTGACATCACACCCAATACACTACGACTCTCATAAACCCAGAAATGGTGTACGCAGAACCGGTTAAAGCCCTGTACCACCAAGACCAAAGTCTATCGATTATCGTTAAGTATTAGCGATGTAAGTCTCAGGTTAAGACTATACACACCTACCTTGATTTCGGCCTCCCATAGACACATAGTCATAATACCAATGGGATTCCGAGGGGTCTATCCAGAGAGAAGCTGTTTCCCGTACCATCGGTGAAACACGACCTCCTATCGCACTTGCATAAGTATCCGATACTTATATATATGAGAACTATGCTGTTGTGCCCTCACAACGCACACAAGTGCATACTAGCCTATTCCGCATTATCGATGTCCAGTCTCGATAATACTCCGGCTAGGGATATTTAATGATTAATCCTTCGGGGACTGATACTGTCTCATATCATTCTCAGTCCAGGAACTAATCACAGGGACCTCTCTTCATTTATATATCTATGGTGATCTAATCACAAATGATGAGAGTGCAATTCCTTGTCACATAGTTAATTTGCTACAACAACACAATGATCTGTTCAAATAGTGACGCTATGGGTCATTTTGTCCAACAATTGTCCCTATTGGAACTATATAAGTCTTCAAGGAAGACATACATGGAAGGCAACATGCCAACGTACTAAGCTAGGCTTGTAGCGAAAAGGTATCATTATCAACATTGTGTCGATTACGATGAAACCTTTTACCTATTGCCATTGGTAAATCCATTTGGATAATGCTTACTGATGCTGCATGTTTCATTCATGAAATATGACAGCTGAACGTCAACACTGTTTTCCTTAACGGAAACCTTTTGGAGGATGTTTATAACATCCTGACGGTTTTGTCGTACCAAAACTATCAAACAAGGTTTGTAGGTTATTCGATCCATGGATGGATTGAAGCAAGCATTGGGTTCTTGGGACTATAGTTTTGATGTAATCATAAAAGTATATGATTTAATTCAAAAACGAAAATGATTCCTGTGTATATAAGGAGGTTAGTGGGAGCGCATTGACAATGAATGTCCTAAATAATGATAATATATCATTTCTTGGAAATGATATTCCCATAAAAACAATCGGTGAAAGCTTGGCTTTCGAGAAAATTCTCCGTAGAATTCTTGGGAGAAACAACTTTTATTCTAGGAATAAAGATCTACTGGGTTAGATTTAAAGTTGTTGACAATCTCCGAGAAATAGTACATTGAAAAATGTACGCGACCTGTTGTCTCATACGCTTTGAGAATATGGATTCACAATCGGGCCAATCCAAGTGATAGTCATTGGATTGATGTTAAGAACATCCTTTAGTATCTTAGAGGAACTAAGGATGATGTCTTATACTATGGAGAAGGAGAACTTGAAGTGACTGGGATCACTGCTGTAAGTTTCCTAACCGATAATAACGACTAAAAGTCGTAACAACGGTACTATAAAGTTTGAATAACGGAACAGTGAGCTGGAAATATTCCATGCAAAATATTGTTACCGAATAAACAACAAAAGTGGATTATTGTTGTAGCTGAGGCAGTAATAGAAGCCTTCTGGATTGATAATAATCTAATTAGATTAGATATAGTTCTGTTAGCTGCTGAGCTAGGCTACAGCGTAGGCTAAAGAATTAATGGTCTCATCAACGATCCAGATATATACTTCAGTTATTCATCTGATTCAATCGGATCATACATCGTGGCGATGTGATGATCGAATAAATCGCATCAGATGATGATCATGTAAATCCGCTGACGAACGTCTTTTCTCAGTAATTTGAGCGAACCGTACATAGTTCGGGTGTAGGACACTTGAGTGACTGGCTATAGGCCAAGTGGGAGATTGTTGGACAATTATGACCCATAGCGTCACTATTTGTACAGATCATGGTGTTGTTGTAAAAATTAACTATGTGACAAAGGAAATTACTCTTTTATCATTTGTGATTAGATCACCAAGATGTATATATGATGAAAGGTCCATATGATTAGTTCCTGGATTGAGATTATATAAGAAAGTATCAATCCATGAAGGTTTAATCATTAAATATCCCTAGTCAGAGTATTATCGAGATTGGACATCGATAATGCGAAAAAGACTAGTATTACACTTGTGCGCATTGTGAGGGCATAACGGCATAGTTCTCATATATTTGGGTATATGATACTCATGCAGATGTAGTAGGAGGTTGTGTTTTACCGATGGTACGGAAAACAGCTTCGCTCTGGATAGACCCCTCGGAATTCCATTGGTAGTATGACTATGTGTCTATGGAAGTCCGAATCAGGGTAGGTGTATTTGGTCTTAACCTGAGACTTGTACCCCTAGTACTTGCGACAATCAATATACTTTGGTTTTGGTCGTCCAGGGCTTTAACAGGGTTCTGTGTATGCCTCTACTGGGTATATTGAGAATCGTAGTGTATTGGGTGTGATGTCAAGACGGAAGTATCACTCCAGTCATAGTGGAGATGATGATCACACAGGATACGGTACTGGTGCTCTTATGTACTGCAGTCATCGGGATAATATGACTAGGTCATGATTATTCGATATAGAGACTAGTTACCCGAGATCTGATATGTGCTTCGTACGGGGCAGACACAATTCAGCCCCAGACCTTGCATTGACATCCGATACCGGATCGAAATACGTAATATCATATACTACGCCTGATATAGATCACAATTCTGTAAGGATATTTCTGGAGAATTGGGTAGGCATGGCGCTTTGTGTTGGTCTATTCTAAGCTTCCAAGATCATTTATCAAGCATGAAACAAGTCTAAATACAATCATAGGAGGTGCGGAAAAACTCACAATGAACGGATGGATGCATGTGTGAAGACAAAAAATCAGTTCTGCCCTTCTACAAGTCACGACAGTGGCAAGTCTTTCCTTCCACCTTTCGGCCATGTGAGGTACTCTAAGCAAACTCCAAGCTTGTGTTGAACTCCATGCTTATGGGTAAGCTTACCCTATCACCTTCGCATAACTTCGGAGTGCTAGCTCTCAAGAATTTGCCACAAATCTCTCACATTTGCTTCCCTTCATTCACTGTTTTGCAGAAGGAAGAAAAACAGTGAAGAAATGCTCCAAGGCCGAGAGAGAAAGAAAGATGAAGAAATGGCTCCAAAATCGTGAGCATTAGAGATAGAGGGAAAAAGAAATGTAATAGGTTTATATTGTGTTTTCAAAACAAATAAAACATATAGACCACAAACGTTTTCCAAAAAGCAAAGCATTAAATGCTTTCAATCAACACACATCAACTTACATCAATCAAGTGTCAACTTGTCACATCACTCAAAGTGACATGTGATTTGACGTTGATGTGACTAATTATTTGACGCTTGATTTGACTTGCGTGCCGCACTCGAATTCGAAATGCGAATGCGCTCGCAAACAATCTCGGGCTCGGGTTCGCTAATTCCAAATTAACGAATTTTCTATTGCGACGTAATTAAATGATTACGCCTAGCGAATCACTATTCACGTCGCTAACGAATTAATTCTAAATTAACTTGTTCGCCCGAATTAAAATCTAATTTTAATTCCGCGTCGAAATCCAATTCGTTAAATATATCAAATATATTAATTTATCGATTAATTCCAAATTAATCGTTATCTTTCTTTAATGATATTTTATCCCAGATAAAATATCTCCGCAATTAATCCCAGATTAATTTTCTCTCTCTATAATTAATCCCAGATTAATTTAGAGTGCGAGTCATACGTCATCGGTGAATCTTGGGAAGCGACCCATGAGATCCCCGGATATGTGGCAGTAAATTCGGTCGTCGGACTATCCGAACACGTAAGTACCTCGTACTACGTTTATACCGATTTACAAGACAAGGTTGGCCTCTAGCAAAGCGCCATGCCTACCCAATTTCTGGAAATATCCTTACAGGAATAAGGATCTATATCAGGCGTAGTATACGTAGTATTGCGTATTTCTGTCCAGTATCGGATGATCACGTGCTAGGCCTGGGCTGGAATTGTGTCTGCCCGTACGAAGCACATGTCGGATGTCTGGTAACTAGTCTCTTTAATCGGATAAACATGACCTTGTCATTTATCCCATGACTGCAGTACTTAAGAGTACCAGTACCGTATCCTACGTGACCATCATCTCCATATGACTGGAGTGACACTTCCGTCTTGACATCACACCCAACACACTACGATTCTCAATATACCCAGCATATTGGCGTACACAGAACCTGTTAAAGCCCTGGACGACCTCAACCAAAGTATATTGATTGTCGCAAGTATTAGCGGTGCAAGTCTCAGGTTAAGACCAAATACACCTACCCTGATTTCGGACTTCCATAGACACATAGTCATACTACCAATGGAATTCCGAGGGGGTCTATCCAGAGCGAAGCTGTTTCCCGTACCATCGGTAAAACACAACCTCCTATTACACTTGCATGAGTCCTATACCCAAATATATGAGAACTATGCCGTTGTGCCCTCACAACGCGCACAAGTGTAATACTAGTCTTTTACGTATTTATCGATGTCCAATCTCGATAATACTCTGACTAGGGATATTTAATGATTTATCCTTCGTGGACTGATACTGTCTCATATCATTTCAATCCAGGAACAAATCATAGGGACCTCCATCATTTATACATCTAGGTGATCTAATCACAAATGATAAGAGTGCAATCTCCTTTGTCACATAGTTAATTTGTACAACAACACCATGATCTGTACAAATAGTGACGCTATGGGTCATAATTGTCCAACAATCTCCCACTTGGCCTATAGCCAGTCACTCGAGTGTCTTACACCCGAACTATGTACGGTTGGCTCAAACTGCTGAGAAAGCTTTCGTCAGCGGATTTGTATGATTATCATCTGATGCGATTTATTCGTTCATCACATCGCCAAGATGTATGATCCGAATGAATCAGATGATTATCGAAGTATGTATCTGGATCATTGATGAGACCATTAATTCTTTAGCCTGTGCTCGAGCCTAGCTCAGCTGCTAACAGAATTATATCTAATCTAATTAGATTTGTTTATCGACCCAAAAGGCTTTTATTGCCGCTTCAACTGCAGCAATAACCCGCATTTGTTGTTTATACGGTAACAGTATCTTGCTTGGAAGATTTCCAACTTACTGTCCCGTTATTCAAAATTTATAGTACCGTTTGCGACTTATAGTCGTTTTATCGGTTAGGAAACTTGCAGTAGTGATCCCAGTCACTTCAAGTTCTCCTTCTCCATAGATTAAGACGCATCCTTAGTTCTCTAAGATACTAAGGATGTTCTTAACTTCAATCCAGTGACTATCACTTGGATTGGCCTGTTGTGAATCCATATGCTCAAAGCGTATGAGACACCAGGTCACGTACATTTTTCAATGTACAATTCCTCGGAGAGTTTCGAAAGCCAAGCTTTCACCGATAGTTATTTTATGGGAATATCATTTCCAAAAAATGACATATTATCATTATTTATAGGACATCCACTGTCAGTGCGCTCCCACTAACCTCTTATATACACAAGAATCATTTTCGTTTTGAATTAAATCATAAACTATTATGATTACATCAAAACGATAATTCCAAGAACCTATGCTTGCTTCAATCCAAACATGGATCGAATAACCCGCAAACCTTGTTTGCTAGTTTTGTACGACAAAACCGACAGGATGTTGTAAACATCCTCCAAAAGTTTCCTTTTCAGGAAAGCGATTTTCCCGTTAAGCTGACATATTTCATAAATGAAACATGCAGCTTTAGCAAGCATTATCCAAATGGATTTACCGTGGCAACAGGTAAAAGGTTGAATCGTAATCAACACAATGTTGATAACGATACCTTTCCGCTAAAAGCCTAGCTTATACGTTGGTATGTTGCCTTCCATGTATGTCTTCCTTGAAGACTTATAAGTACCAATAGGCACAATGCCTTGCGGTACATCAACTAGTTCCAAACATAGTTGATATACATGGAATCCATTTCGGATTCATGACACTTTGTCATAATAGGGAGTCGATACCTTGTATCACTTCCTCATACGTAGTCAGTTGGTATACCTCAAAAGATTGACATCTTTATGAGGTGAGATCAGAAAACCATACCCCAGGTTGTTTTCTGACTCTCTCCGACTACGCGGTTCTTGTGTATTCGAAGATTATGGTATAGTTTCATCCTTGATGAACTATTTATGTTCCATTAAGGAATCGGTGCCTGGAATAGTATTACTCTGATTTTCATCGAGTTTACTATCCTCCACTTACCACTGCATATCGGTATTCCTCTTAGGAAAACCGCATGGTGAGCAACAATTAATTGTTCTCATGTGAGTTGTATAAGTACAATACTTTGTATCCCTAGGATAACCTACAATTGGCACTTATCCAATTTGGGTTTTAGTTTGGTATCATCCAAACATATCTAGCATTCCCAAATTTCAGGAATGAGAAACCCGGTTTCTTTCTGTTCATATCTAATATGAAATCTGTCAAACAGATTTTTATGGAACTTATTCAAATAAGTTCTGCACTGTTTAGTTTTATCCGTTGAAGGAAATGGTAGCTCAGAGCGACTCATGATTAACCTTATCATGTCCAAAAAATTCGGTTACTCTGTTCGGACACACCGTCAAAATGACGTGTTCCGGGAGGAGTCCTCATTTGAAAGAATACTATACTCTTTCAAGTATATTAGAAACTTATTGCTTAAGTATTTTCCATTACGGTCTTACCGTGACGGTTTAATACTTTAGCCGATCTGTTTGTCTATTTCGTGTCGAAACTATAAAAGTTTCTGATTTGTGTTCTTCAAAAGAAACACATAACCATAACGCGATGCCACATCCGTAAAGGTCACGAAATATTCATATCCACCTCTAGCCTAGCTAGACATGGGCCCACTTGCTTCACTATGAACTAGGGCTAACAGATTGTGGCATTTACACTTTTACCAAGTAAATAGTGTTTTAGGCACTTTGCCCAATAAACTAGATTCGTAGACTTTATTTGAATGAATCAAATCAGTCCTAGTACCCACTCTTCAAAAGTGGATATACGATTCTTGTTTAATTGTGTCCCAGACAACAATGCCACAATTAGTTTCTTCTGATCAAATCAGTTTGAGCTATTTGTTTGTCATGTTTATGTTTGAGATTTATTTATATTCAAAATATAAATTCTGTTATTCACATCTAATGTGTTTATCTCAATATCATCTTTATATATAAAAAAACTTTAGTGTTCTAGAATATAAAGGTTCACCCGCAGCGGGTTAACACTGATATAGAGATAATGTTCTAGTCAAACTAGTTACATTATAACAGTTTCCTAATTTAAGTACACACCCGAAGGTAGTTCCTAAATTAGGTATCTACGGTTAAAACAACGATTTCGTTCCCGTTTCCAATTCGCAGATAAATCTCTATTGAAGTCAGTATCCTGTTCAAAACAGATTCTGAACATCAATATATATTTATGTACCACACTAAGTATTAAAATCCAATTTTAATACTAGTAGTGACATAATTTTTGACAAACATATTTGAAGTCAGAGCCTTGCTCGTCTTCAATTCCTTCATGTCTGCTTTGTTCAAACGGCAGTCACGCTTCCGCGATCCCGTTTGCACAATTTAGGCAGACATTTTGGGATATGTCCTTTATCTTCCTAGAAGATTATAATGATTTTGCCTTTGCCCTTTTCACATTCCAGAAGCCTTTGGCCAAGCCTGGTTTCTAGAATATCGAAGTAAGGTGCGCCTTGCGCTACTTGCCTAATTGCAAATTTGACTTTGTCTCCTTGAGAATAGTCATTAACTCTCCAAGAGTTTATATTGCAATTTTAGTACTTCTAAAATCTAAATATAGATTTATGAAGATCCTTCAATTTCATTATCATACTTTAAGGATCTAATCCTTAGTTCTGATTCAGAAATTAAGGAGTCTACTGCGACAAGCTTAATGGATTAAGCACTAAAGTTATCATCACAAATCTTCCAAAGATTATGCTCTACTATTTGCTTAACTCCGGGCTTAGGCCTAATATGTTATTTTATCAAATAAAGTAACTTATTATTTTTCCAGGACCATCCTGAAATTTATTCCCAATTTGAAAATTAAACCATTTAAATACATTTTCCCTAGGATTATGTTTTAAATGTCAATCTTTCAATTTTATCTTGATTTTAATAGTCTCCAACTATTTAATCAACGATTTAGGTACTATTTATTATAATGATTACAATAGTCCAACTATTTAATCAACTATAATTTAATAGATTAAAATCAATTATATTGATTACTATAATCCCATTATATAAATCAACTATAAATGAATAGTTTGAATATAGTCCAACTATAATAAAAACAACAATTAAATATTAGTCCAACTAACATTTAATTTATTTGACGAATGATATTGTTTGAGCGCGTATGGCAAGTAATTAAACGAATATTGCAAATTCAATTCTTGCCTCCCACTATTTTCGGCGAGCCTCTAACCCTCTGTCGAGTACTCGGGAAACCGTGTTTCCTAGTGGGCTAGGATCCCGTTAAATATCACACAATCTTGACTTTGGCCAACAAATTGTATTAATTAACTAGGTAGATCTCTAAGATCGATTGGATCCAATCCAATTCCTAGATCCGGTAGGGGGACATCCAAGTCCGAAACATATATCTTATATATGCCAATACATCCAATGTATTACCTAACCTTTTTCCTCTGAATCAACTAAGCCTTGGCTTTGGCACAACAAACTTAGTGATCCCAGTTAAGCGCGACCCATTGACCATGGAAAGCTTCGTAATCAATGTCGATGGACAAGAAGTGGTCTTGACTTTGGCCAACAAACCACAACTTGGACAAGACACTGATATGGAACAAAGCTTCGTGATTCAAACACATCCTCGACGGACAAAGGCCTTGACTTTGCCAACAAGCCAATGCCAGTCTCGGATCTTGAGTGAGAATCACTCAATGGAAGGAAAAACGCTTAATATTTTGCGAGGGTTTTTCGAGTGCAAATTGGCAACCAATTTATTATCTTTGTTAAGGTCTCATCATCATACACCCTTAAACATGCATTCTAAACACATAATAAAGCCGTATAAATAAAATAATAATGATATGCGGATATATTTTACACATTGATCCTAGATCAAATCTCTCCCTTTCTCTCTCCCGCTAGCACATGTATTACTTCTACCCGTTACACTACACTTCTAAAGAAACCTCATTTACATTTGGGGAATAGGTGAGAAGAGAATACAAAGAATATGGAGGTATAAGGCTGGACACGCAGGTCCAATTAATAAATCAAATTTATTACAACAATTTCTAAAATTGTCCCACCCATCTAATATCCATCCGATATACATTATTCATGCATCGCAACCATGTATTCACACAAGCATGTTATCAATCAATCTAATCAAATTAATTAATCTGATAATTAGTGATCATCCAATGTTCAAACAACGATTTGATTTTGCTCGAGTCAAACTCGTTTTGCGAATAAGTACTCAAAGTACGAATTCTCGAATTAAATTAAACTACATCATTAAATCCAATTAATATGCATTCAATTCTAATTCGCTATTTAATTCCAAATTAAATACTACACTTTAATAATAAACTTTTACGACTTAAATTCCAAATTTAATCGTTACGGGTCTCAAAGCCCGATTAACGTCCAACGTCAATTTAATTAAAGTCCAATGGGCTTTTAATTAATTTCTTAAGGCGTGGACTTTTGGTCAACTCGGGTCAAACCGAATAACCAAAATCCAATCCGGGAATTACCCCATAAGCCTAGAAATCAATTTTGGCCCATTAATTAAACTTTAAAGGTCCATTAGTCGCATTTGGGCTTTATGGGTGCGGTTTTGGGCCCATTGGATCCAACCAATTTTGCCTAAACCAACTTTGTACAACCAAGCCAATAAGCCCATTTACAACATAAAAGCCCAAATCCAATTTTAAGGCCCAATAATTAAATACAAAAAATCCAATTTCATTTAATTAACCTAAAGTGTATATCATGATTAATCACCAAATTAACATTTCTAAAACATCATTTTATATAATTAATCATGCTCATTTTCATCATCACATGTCCAACACATTTGATTAAAATCAAACCCAATTACATGCTCAAAGTCTCGGCAATTGTGGGGAAATTATATCCGATTGGTTTCAATCCAATTAAATCCACAATCAACATTAAATCAACATTCCCGAATGATTTCCAACATATCCAATGATCAAAAATCAAAAAATCACAAGACAAAATAGGGCTAGGCATTCGGCCAACACAAATTTTGGGCAAAACATGATCCAATCAAATTTCATGAAATTGATCCAATTAAACTTCAATTCAACATGTTTAAGCATACTCAATCATCCAATTCAAACCAAATCATGCTTAAAAACATTTTACCCAAATTTTAAGCCATAAACTTTTTCATGCTCAACCTTGCTCTAGATGCCATTGTTGGTTTCTATTAAGGTCCCAAGATCAATAATAAGCATGAAAATTGTGCGAAAAACAACGACGAAGTTGTGGAATACTTACATCGATCGGTGAGCGAGCATGTGGTGAGACAAAAATCAGTTTTGCCCTTCTACAGTCACGGCAGTGGCAGTCATTCCTTCCACCATTTTCGGCCATGTAGGTACTCCAAGCAAGGTCCAAGCTTGTGTGAACTTCCATGCTCATGGGTAAGCTTCCCTATCACCTTCGCATAACTTCGGAGTGCTAGCTCTCAAGAAATTTGCCACAAATTTCCACACTTTTGTTTCCTCATTCACGGTTTTTGCAGAAGAAAAACAGTGAAGAAATGCCTCTAAGGCCGAGAGAGAAAGATGAAGAAATGGCTCTAAAATCGTGAGCCATTAGAGATAGAGGGAAAAAGAAATGTAATAGGTTTATTTATTTGTTTTCCAAAAACAAATAAAACATATATACCAAAAACTTTTTCCAAAAAATAAAGCATTAAATGCTTTCAATCAACACACATCAACTCACATCAATCAATTATCAACCTGTCACGTCACTCAAAGTGACATGTGATTTGACGCTTGATGTGACTAATGATTTGACGCTTGATTTGACTTGCGTGCCGCACTCTAATTCGAAATGCGAATGCGCTCGCAAACAATCTCGGGCTCGGGTTCGCTAATTCCAAATTAAAGAATTTTCCGTTGCAACGTAATTAAACGATTACGCCTAGAGAAATCACTATTCACGTCGCTAACGAATTAATTCTAAATTAACTCGTTCGCCCGAATTAAAATCTAATTTTAATTATGCGTCGAAATCCAATTTCTTTAAATATATCAAATATATTAATTTATCGATTAATTTCAAATTAATCGTTATCTCTCTTTAATGGATATTTTATCCCAGATAAAATATCTCCTCAATTAATCCCAGATTGATTTTCTCTCTCTCTTCTAATTAATCCCAGATTAATTTAGAGTGCGAGTCATACGTCATCGGTGAATCTTGGGAAGCGACCCATGAGATCCCCGGATATGTTGGCAGTAAATTCGGTCGTCGGACTATCCGAACACGTAAGTACCTCGTACTACGTTTATACCGATTTAGAAGACAAGGTTGGCCTCTAGCAAAGCGCCATGCCTACCCAATTCTCTAGAAATATCCTTACAGAAATAAAGGATCTATATCAGGCGTAGTATACGTAGTATTGCGTATTTCTGTCCAGTATCGGATGATCACGTGCTAGGCCTGGGGCTGGAATTGTGTCTGCCCCATACGAAGCACATGTCGGATGTCTGGTAACTAGTCTCTATAATCGGATAAACATGACCTTGTCATTTTATCCCAATGACTGCAGTACTTAAGAGTACTAGTACCGTATCCTACGTGACCATCATCTCCATATGACTGGAGTGACACTTCCATCTTGACATCACACCCAACACACTACGATTCTCAATATACCCAGCATTGGCATACACAGAACCTGTTAAAGCCCTGGACGACCTCAACCAAAGTATATTGATTGTCGCAAGTATTAGCGGTGCAAGTCTCAGGTTAAGACCAAATACACCTACCCTGATTTCGGACTTCCATAGACACATAGTCATACTACCAATGGAATTCCGAGGGGGTCTAATCCAGAGCGAAGCTGTTTCCCATACCATCGGTAAAACACAACCTCCTACTACACTTGCATGAGTATCCTATACCCAAATATATGAGAACTATGCCGTTGTTCCCTCACAATGCGCACAAGTGTAATACTAGTCTTTTACGTATTTATCGATGTCCAATCTCGATAATACTCTGACTAGGGATATTTAATGATTTATCCTTCGTGGACTGATACTGTCTCATATCATTCTCCGTCCAGGAACAAATCATAGGGACCTCTCATCATTTATACGTCTAGATGATCTAATACAAATGATAAGAGTGCAATCTCATTTGTCACATAGTTAATTTGTACAACAACACAATGATCTGTACAAATAGTGACGCTATGGGTCATAATTGTCCAACACTTTGCTAGAAGCCAACCTTCTCTTGTAAATCGGTATAACATAGTACTAGGTACTTACGTGTTCGGATAGTCCGACGACCGAATTTACTGCCAACATATCCGGGGATCTCATGGGTCGCTTCCCGAAGATTCACCGATGACGTATGACTCGCACTTTATTAATCTAGGATTAATTAAATGAGAGAGAAAATTAATCTGGGATTAATTACGGAGATATTTTATCTGAGATAAAATATTAATTAAAAGAGAGAAAACGATTAATTTGGAATTAATCGATAAAATAATATATTCGATATATTATGCGAAATTGGATTTTGACGCAGAATTAAATTTAGAATTTAATTCGGGCGAACGAGTTAATTTAGAATTAATTCGTTAGCGACGTGAATAGTGATTTTGCTAGGCATAATTATTTAATTACATCGCAACGGAAAATGGTTAATTTAGAATTAGTGAACCCGAGCCGGGAGTGTTTGCGGGCGCACTCGCATTGCGAATTTAAGTGCGGCCCACAAGTCAAATCTAGCGTCAAATCACTAGTCAATCAAGTGATGGAAGTCACATCACTTTAAGTGAAGTGATGTCTAGTCACTTTTGATGTGAATAGTTGATGGAAGTTGTTGAATGCATTTAATGCATTTTTGGCTCCAAAATTGTTTAGCTTTTTTGAAAAGCTTTGACCAAAATTTTGGTATATGTTTTTAGAAAACATTTACACAAAAATAAGACAACACTCTCTCTCTCACACACTCTTCTCCCTCTCAGCCTTGGGCCATTTTCTTCCTTAGTTTCACTGCAGTTTTCCGTGAGATGTAGGAGAAGATTATGAAGTTTTGCAGCAAAATTTTTGGAGTGCTAGCACGCTTTAGGAGTCTTGCGAAGGTGATAGGGAACCGCACCCGTGAGCATGGAATCACATCACAAAGCTTGGAGCTTGGAGGATCATCCATGGCCGAATTTGGAGGACATAAAACAGCCCACTGCCGTGAGCCACCTTGGAGGGAGAAAAGATTTTTTGTGTTCGTCGTATCGCTCAACCGATCAATGTAAGTATTCCGTAACTTCCTTTGATATATTCACATATGTTTCTATGCTTAAATTGATCTTTGAGACCTTAGAGAAACCCAACAAGAATAAGTACTCAAAGTATGAATTCTCAAATTATATCAAACTACAATATTAAATCCAATTTAATTTGTATTCAATACTAATTCTATATTTAATTCCAATATAAAAAATTAAACTTTTAATGTGCCTTTACGACTTAATTCTAAATCTAATCTTAACGGGTCTCAAAGCCCAATTAATATCCAATGTCTATTTAATTAAATTCCAATGGGCTTTCAATTAATTTATCAAGGCATGGACTTTGGCAACCAAAGCCCAATAAGGAATCACCCTTTGCCACAAAATTAATTTTGGCCCATTAGGCCCAATTAAATTTTAAAGGCCCAATTATCATATTTGGACTTTATGAAAATGGTTTTAGGCCCAATTGGATCTAACCAATTATCTTAAACCAAACTTGGCCCAACCAAGCCCATTAAACCCAAATACAACATTTATAGCCCAATTCCAAATTAAGCCTAATTAATTAAATTTCAACATTTCAAATATCACAATTTAATTAAATAAAGTGTATAGCCATAATTAATTAGTTAAATTAATATTTCCAAAACACCAATTACACTAATTAATCATACTTTATTATTATTAATTCATGTCCAACATAATTGAAGCAAAATCAATCCATTCATGCTTTGATGAGCTCACGGCAATTAGGGACATTTTATATCAATTTTGATTTCAATCCAATTAAATCACAAACTAATATATCTCATGCATTTTAAACACATCCAATTGTCTAAAATTCAAAAATCACCAAGAGCTAAAAATGGGTTCACATTCGGCCAAGCCTCAAAATTGGGAAAATTAATCCAAATATTTTTCATCAAATTGATCATGCACAACTCAAAGTTAACATATTATAAGCATGCTCAAACAAACAATTTGAATAAAACATGCTCAAATCAAAAATACCCAAATCAAAGTTTAATAACCCTAAATTCAATTTCATGCTCAATTATGGCTCTGATACCATTGTTGGGTTTTCTAGGTCAAACCAATATAAATTAAGCAAATGAAATGTGTGAATACGCAAAGTAAAGTAGCGGAAATACTCACTTTGATCAGCTTGGATGTTGGCGGAGAGTTCAAAACTTTACCTCCATGGTTGTTGCTCCAAGCTTTCTTTGATGTATGTTGAGCTTCCAAGCTTTGTGAATGAGATTCCAAACTCATGGATAGGTCTCCCCATCACCTCATTTAACTCATTTGAGTGCTAGCTCACTTGGTTTTGAAACAAAACACAAGAAGATGGAGAAGAAGAAGCTCGGCAGTTATGAGAGAAGAGAAATGTGTTGGGTGTGAATAGTAACCACATACAACTTCCAAAGTTGACTTAATTTATATATAGAGTTTGTGTATTGAAATTGGCTTGTGTTTAAAACAAGTAAAGCAAGTCTTACTTCTAATAAATCAAAGCCATAAAAAAAATGCCCAACCACTTCCATCAAATGTCCAACAAGTTGATGTAAGTGAAGTGGGTCCCACCACTTTTAAATTCCAAATTTAAGTCGGCTAATCCAACACGCAACCTCGCTCGGGCCCGGGTTCGTTTAATCCGAATTAACGAATTTTCCGTTGTGACTTAATTAAATTCAATTTAATTAAATAATGATGCCAAACAAAATCATTACGGAAGTCGCTTGCGAATTAATTCTAAATTAATTCGTTTGCTTGAATTAATATCCAATTTTAATTCCGCATTGAAATCTAATTTCAATTAATATATCTGATATATTATTTTAGCCCAAATAAATAAATTGAATAGTAAAATCCAATTTAACTATTAAATTTACTTTACCGATTAATTACAAATTAATCGCGTTCTCTCTTCTCGACGAATTAATCCCAGATAAATTCTCGACGCAATTAATACTAGATTAATTTTCTCTCTATGATAATTAATTCCTAGATTAATTATTACCGTAATTAATCCCAGATTAATTTTCTCTCTCTCATAATTAATCCAGATTAATTCTGTTCGAGTCAAATATCATCGGTGAATCATAGGGAGGCGACCAATGAGATCCCTGGATATGTTGGCAGTAAATTCGGTCATCGGAGTATCCGAATACATGCGTATCTAGTACCACGTTCTTCTCGATTTACAAGACATGGTTGGCTTCTAGCAAAGCACCGTGCCTACCCAATTCTAAAGAAATATTCTTTTAAGGAATATGTAATCTATGCCAGGCGTAGTATACATAGTATATCGTATTGCGATCCAGTATCTAATGTCACATGCTAGGCCTGGGGATGGAATTATGTCTGCCCCGTACGAAGCATATATCGGATCTCTGGTAACTAGTCTCTATAATCAGAAAATCATGACCTAGTCATATTATCCCGATGACTGCAGTACTAAAGAGTACTAGTTCTATATCATGCGTGATCATCATCTCCGTATGACTAGAGTGATACTTCCATCTTGACATCACACCCATTACACTACGATTCTCATTATACCCAAAAGAGGCGTACACAGAACCTATTAAAGCCCTGGACGACCAAAACCAAAGTATACTGATTGTCGTAAGTATTAGCGATGCAAGTCTCAGGTTAAGGCCAAATACACCTACCCTGATTCGGATTCCCATAGACACAAAGTCATACTACCATTGGAATTCTGAGGGGTCTATCCAGAGCGAAGCTGTTTCCGTACCATCGGTAAACACAACCTCCTATTACACTTGCATAAGTATCCAATACTTAAATATATGAGAACTATGCCGTTATGCTCCCACAACACGCACAAATGCAATACTAGTCTATTCCACATTATCGATGTCCAATCTCTATAATACTACGACTAGGGATATTTTAATGATTAAACCTTAGTGGATTAATAATGTCTCATATCTTATTAATCCGGAACTAATCATATGGACTTTTATCATTTATGTATCTTGGTAATCCAATTACAAACGATAAAAGAGAAATTTCCTTTGTCACATAGTTAATTTGTACAACAACACCATGTTCTGTACAAATAGTGATGTTATGGGTCATAATTGTCCAACAATCTCCCACTTGGCCTATAGCCAATCACTCAAGTATCCTACACCTGAACTATATACGGGTCGCTCAAACTTCTGCTGAGAAACTGATTTCGTCAGTGGATTTGCATTGTTATCATCTGATGCGATTTATTCGATCATCACATCGCCACGGTGTATGATCCGATGAATAAGATGAAATGATTGAAGTATATACTTGGATCGTTGATGAGACCATTAATTCTTTAGCCTGTGTTGTAGCCTAGCTCAACTGCTAACAGAACTACTCCTAATCTAATTAGGAATTTTACAGATCCAAAATTGTTTCTTTTGCTGCCTCAGCTGCATCAATATTCCGCTTTTATTGTTTATTCGGTAACAATATCTTGCTAGGAAAATTTCTAGCTCACTATTCCGTTATTCAAACTATATAGTACCCTTATTACGACTTATAGTCGTTTTTATCGATTTGGAAACTTGCAGCGGTGAACCCAGTCACATCAAGTTCTCATCCTCCATGTATAAGAAAGCATCATTAGTTCACCTAAGATACTTAAGGATGTTCTTAACATCAATTCAGTGACTATCACTTGGATTGGCCTGATTGTGACTCCATATGCTCAAAGCATATGAGACACCAGGTCGCGACCTTTGCAACTTGCAAACTTTTTACTTTTGACCTTGGGTTATGAACCCCTCTGGTTGTACCATATAGATACTCTCATAAAGATTGCCATTCAAGAATGCAGTCTTGACGTCCATTTGCCCAATCTCATAGTCATAATATGCGGCAATGAAATGAAGAATCCGGATGGATTTTAGCATGGCTATTGGTGAGAAAGTTTCTTCATAGTCAACTCCCTCTTTTGGGTATAACCCTTTGCCACTAGTCTAGCCTTAAAAGTCTGTACTTTCCCATTTATTCTTCTTTTTCTCTTGTAGATCCACTTGCAACCTATTAGTTTTACTCCATCAGGTTGGTCTACAAGTTCCCAGAGTGAGTTATAGTACATAGACTCCATCTCAAGGTTAATGGCTTTGAGCCATTCTTCTTTATTAGTATTGATCAGTGGTAAATAGATCATTATTTCCCACTCCTTTTATTTAATATTTTGTATAGTTTCTTGAGTTTTGTGAATATTTTGATGTGTTTTGTGTTATTTTGTAGATAAATAAAGTTTCAGGACTTTCTGGAGGTGATTCGGGGCCAAAATAGTGAAAAATGGATAAAAAGGGCAAAAAACTATTATTTGGCGCGTCGCGACCGCTAACGTGCGCCGGGACACGTGTCACAATCAGAGAATATTTGCTAAAATACACCTTACTAACATGCACCATGCTAACGTGCCCCGTTTGCTAACGTGCACCGAATCTGCTAACGTTCGCCTGTCACGTGTCAACATCTCAACAAATCATGCTAACGTGCGCCAAACACGATTCATCATCACATGCTACCAACAATCATCATCGCCACGTTAGCGCCACGTTAGCACAGACGTCATCAATGACGTTAGCATAATAATTCAATGGTCGCCACGTCAGCAAAATAATTCAATGGTCGCCACGTCAGCACAATTATTGAGTTAATCATTCAGCCACAGACACATGTCACCATCTCAGTAAAAGGCAAGCCACGCATCGAAGATCAATACGCATCGCGATGCACAACACATTCGGCATCGTGACGCGCGGGCCAACTTCTGCCTATAAATAGAGTGCCGAATTTCTGATTTGAATTCATGTTTTCTTCTATGTAATTCCTTAAGAATACTAATAAGATTGTATCTTGTTTGTTTATTTACAGCTTTCAGTAATTAATTTCCGTATTTTTACTTTCTTTTCTTTACTTTTCAAGTCTTTACTTTCTGCAATTTACTTTTACGCACAATAATTTCCTTTCTTTACTTTTCAGTTTTTACGAGGTAACTCCCCCTGCTGGGGTAAAAGGTAAAGTTTTTATTACTAATATTAAGATTAATCTCCCTTAATTATAATATATAAACTATTTAAAACCTGACTTAATGAGGATACCGCTTTATTGGTCGATTGGTAATTATTTGAAATTGGTTTTAAACTTGACTAAACCGGATACCGCCTGGTTGGTCGGTTGGTAATTAATTATTAATTTGATTTAATCAGGATACCACCTATATGGCTGGTTGGTAATTATCACAAAAAATTTATATATTATAATAAGGGAGATATCTAAAATAGTAGTGATAAAAGTGGATCATTTTACTCTAGCATTTTCTTTTATTATATTTTTACATATTTACTTTTCAACATTTACTTTTCAACAATTTACTTTTCAGCAATTTACTTTTCAACATTTACTTTTCAACATTTTACTTTATGTCTTTTATTTTTAAGCTTTTACTAGCCGTAAATATGTGTATTAGCTAAACCTGTTATCTGGGGTTGTGATGAATTCCAATATCACCGGTTTATAAGGGGTCAATTTACAGTTTGGGTAATATAAAGGTTTATTTATTGAGTCTTAAGCTTAACGCGTCTTGTTAACCGGCCATTAATAAGATTGATTTGGTAAACTTAAAATGAACTTGGAAAAGAGATTTTAGGTTTAAACCATAGACTCAATAGCCCACGATCTTCCTTGAGGATAGATAACCCTTTAATAGATTTCCTTATAGGATATGAATATACCTGTCGGGCGGGGGTAACCATAATTGGAACTTAATCTTAATGAATTCAGGTAACTTGGTTGACATAGGAATATGATTAATAAAGTTATAGTGGGTATTTGTATTTGACCATCGGAATAGGCTTTTGCATAATTTCGTGTTCCAGGTTAATAAACCGATATATTACACAAACGTAAAATAACCACTTCATCTTTAAAAAGATATTGGAATAATTAACAACCCTGGATAGTTTCTAAATCTTGAATTTTCCTCAATCTTCTTCGCACAATTTTATTTACTAGTTTTAAATTTAAAGTCACCATCCAATCAAACAATCAATCCATAAGATACTTGTAAAAATTTGGCTTCATAAATTAATAGCTTAGGTATTAAGTCCACGTGGGATCGATACTTTTTATACTACTTGAACGATACGTGCGCTTACGTTATACGTGTGTGATTACCGGTCAAGTTTTTGGCACCGTTGCCGGGGACTTATTTATCTTTCACTATTAGTTTTGGGGTTAAATACCTTTACTTGTATCTAATTTCTTTTTACTTATTATTTCTATTTTCTTGTGTTTCAAGTTCTCAAACACTACATGAGACGAACCCGAAGCTTTGAAATCCGACCGCTTGACCCAGAGATTGAAAGAACCATCAGACAGTTGAGAAAGGAAAGACGATAAGGCCAAGAAGCACTGATCAACATGGAACCTGAACCTTTGGAAGTTGCACCACCAATTCCCATTCGAGACAGAACCATTCCGGTGGTTGACGGCTTTATTTCCTGTATTGTACTTCCTCCCTTACCAGCAATGCGTGTGACATCAAAACATGCATTCAGATGATACAGCAGTCAGTTCAGTTTGGGGGAATGCAATTGAAGATCCTAATGCCCACATTAGCAATTTCCTGGAAGTTTGAGGCACTTTCAATTACAACCGAGCAGCTGAATAAGCACTGAGACTGCTTGTTTTACCCTATTCCTTGAAAGACAGAGCTAAGGCTTGGCTACATTCACTACCAATAGGTTCCATCACAACTTGGAACACTCTAGCCACCAAATTCCTTGCAAAGTATTTTCCACCAGCTAGAACTGTAAAGTTGAGGAATGACATCACATCCTTTATGTAACATGACTCAGAATACCTTTGCGAAGGGGAAAGGTACAAAAATTTGCTCAGAAAATGTCCTCACCATGAGATTGCAAAGTGGCTACAAGTTCTAACCTTCTATAATGGATTTTCTAGACTGATGAGAACCACAATTGACGCGGCTGCTGAAGAGCACTAATGGCAAAAGGAGAAGATCAAGCCTGGGATTTAATTGAAGAAATGGCCAACAAAAATTCTATGTGGCCAAGAGAAAGGAGAATGATCCAGAAAATTACTGGAATTTATGAAGCTGGAGCCAATACAACAGTGAATGCCAAGCTGGATCAAATATGCAAATTCATGGAAACTCTTAGCATACAAGGCAATATTGGATCCACAAGTTCATCATATGGAGGAGCACCAGAGACAAACCAACATAAAGAAATGGTGAATTATGTCAACAATTTCAACAGACAGGGGAACAATCCTTATTCCAACACCTACAACCCAGGGTGGAGGAATCATCCCAATTTCGCATAGAGCAACAATTCATGACAAAGGAACAATCCACCACTAGGATTCCAACAGCAGAATCAAGGCCATGAGCATGAAAAAGAACCAGGAATAGCATAAGTGCTGACCCAGTTAAAAAAATATGATGCTATGTATCAAAATCAAGCAGCATTAATTCAAAATCAAGCAGCATCAAATGAAGCTATGTTTCAAGCCCAATAAGCATTGAATCAAAGCTTAACTTCTTCTATAAAGGCACTGGAAAATCAAATTGGAAAACTGGCCAATGCTCAGAGTTACAGACCGCCAGGAAATCTTCCCAGCAACATAGAACCAAATCCAAAGAACATGGGGAAGGAGCAATGTCATGCCATCATGTTAAAAAGCGGTACTGAAATCAACAAAGATGTTGGAATCAAGGCATCCATTGAAGAAGTTCCAAAAGAAAGCAGCGAAGCACAGATGGAGAAAAAAAAAAGCAAAGGAAAAGGATCAAGAAAGATTAACTCTGCCTCCATCTTTTCCACAACGTCTTCAGAAAAACAAACTGGACAAGCAGTTTGCTCGATTCCTGTAGATCTTCAAAAAGCTATATATCAATATTCCATTTGCAGAAGCGTTGGAAAAAATGCCTAGCTATGTCAAATTCATGAAAGACATTCTTTCACGAAAACGGAGATTGGGAGATTACGAGACAGTAGCATTATCAGAAGAATGTAGCGCCATCATTCAGAGGAAGCTTCCCCAAAAGTTGAAAGATCCTGGCAGTTTCACTGTCCCATGCACCATTGGAGAATATGACTTTGGTAAGGCTTTGTGTGATCTAGGTGTGAGTGTTAACTTAATGCATTTTTCTATATTCATGAAATTACATATTGGAGAAACAATGCCCATCTCAGTCTCTCTACAACTTACTGATAGAACGCTCGTATTTTCGAGGGGTGTAGTTGAAGATGTGCTGGTCAAGGTTGACAAATTTATTTTCCCAGCAGATTTTATTGTCATTGATATGGAGGAAGACGAAGACGTGTCGATCATCCTCGGAAGACCATTCTTGGCTACAGGTCGAACCATTGTTGATGTACAAAAAGGAGAAATAACCATGAGGGTACATGACCAAAAAGTAACATTCAATGTTTTCAAAGCCATGAATTTCCCGGATGACGAAAAGAATGAGGAATATTTCAGACTTGATGTGATACGTAATACCATTCAGAACTCCAATACAATGCAAAGTTCTACTGACAAACTTAAAGCTTGTCAATTGCCGTTGGTGTTGGACAATTATGACCCATAGCA
Source organism: Zanthoxylum bungeanum (assembly GCA_019454045.1). Lineage (NCBI taxonomy): Eukaryota > Viridiplantae > Streptophyta > Magnoliopsida > Sapindales > Rutaceae > Zanthoxylum > Zanthoxylum bungeanum. The sequence goes on along the minus strand of SKCR01040876.1, from coordinate 81,512 downwards.
TCACTATTTGTACAGATCATGGTGTTGTTGTACAAATTAACTATGTAACAAAGGAAATTTCCCTTTTATCATTTGTAATTAGATTACCAAGATGTATAAATGATAGAAGGTCCTTATGATTAGTTCCGAATTGAGATGATATGAGACAATATCAATCTACGAAGGTTTAATCATTAAATATCCTTAGTCAGAGTATTATCGAGATTGGACATCGATAATGCGTAAAATACTAGTATTACACTTGTGCGCGTTGTGGGAGCATAACGGTATAGTTCTCATATATTTGGGTATAGGATACTCATGCAAGTGTAATAGGAGGTTGTGTTTACCGATGGTACGGGAAACAGGTTCGCTCTAGATAGACCCCTCGGAATTCCATTGGTAGTATGACTATGTGTCTATGGAAGTCCGAATCAGGGTAGGTGTATTTGGTCTTAACCTGAGACTTGCACCGCTAATACTTGTGACAATCAGTATAATTTGGTTTTGGTCATCCAGGGCTTTAACAGGTTCTGTGTATGCCTCTTCTGGGTATATTGAGAATCGTAGTGTATTGGGTGTGATGTCGAGACGGAAGTATCACTCCAGTCATAGTGGAGATGATGATCACGTAGGATACGGAACTGGTGCTCTTATATGCTGCCGCTATCGGGATATTATGACTAGGTCATGTTTATCCGATTATAGAGACTAGTTACCAGAGATCCGATATGTGCTTCGTACGGGGCAGACATATTTCCAGCCCCAGACCTCGCACGTGACATCCGATGCTAGATCGAAATATGCAATACTATGTATACTATGCCTGATATAGATCACATATTCCAGTAAGAATATTTCTGGAGAATTAGGTAGGCACGGTGCTTTGCAAGAAGCCAACCATGTCCTGTAAATCGGTAAAAATGTAGTACTAGGTACGTACGTGTTCGGATAGTCCGACGACCGGATTTACTGCCAACATATCCGGGGATCTCATTGGTCGCTTCCCGAAGATTCACCGATGACGTATGACTCGCACTTTATTAATCTAGGATTAATTAGTAGAGAGAGAAAATTAATCTGGGATTAATTACAGACATATTTTATCTGGGATAAAATATTATTAAAAGAGAGAGAACGATTAATTTGGAATTAATCAATAAAAAATATATTCGATATATTATACGAAATTGGATTTCGACGTGGAATTGAAATTAGATTTTAATTCGGGCGAACGAGTTAATTTAGAATTAATTCGCAAGCGATGTGAATAGTAATTTTGCTAGGCAAAGTTATTTAATTAAATTAGATTTAATTTCGTCGCAACGGAAAATTCGTTAAATTGGAATTAGCGAACCCAAGCCCGGTAGTGTTTGCGGGCGCACTCGCATTTGGAATCGAGTGGGGCCCACAAGTCACATCACTTGTCACTTTAGTGATAGATGTCAAGTCACCTTTTTGGTGAGTGACACGCAGTCACTATTCATGATGTTGGTTGGTGTGGACAATTAATGAAGTTTTGGCTCCAAATTTGGTTTGACTTTTTGAAAGCCATATACCAAATTTTGTAATTGATTTTCATTATTATTTTTTTTAGAAAACAAAACACTCTCTCTCCTTTTTCACACACAAGTTTCGGCCAAGGGCCAAACTTATTCCTCTCTCATTTTTACTTCACAAAACCGAGAACAAGATGAAGGAAATGGAAGATTTGTGGCAAATCTTGCCAATGCTAGCACATGAAGAGTCATCCTAAGGTGATAGGGAACTAACTTGTGAGCATGGAATCACCACACAAAGCTTGGAGCTTGGAGATTCATCTATGGAGCTTGACCGAAAATGGAGGAGCACAAGGAGCACAAAGCCGAGAACCTTGGAGGGAAAAGCTTGAAGTTTTTTGTTGTTCCTCGCATCACCAAATCTGATCGTTGTAAGTATGATTCTGCCATGCTTTTACGAGTATTCACATATATGTGTTTCATTGCTTGAATTGATCCTTGGGACTTAATAGAAACCCAACAGTTGGAACCTGAAGATAAAACATCTTGCACACTAAAGAAGCATATTCTTGCACTATAAGTAACAGAAGAGAAACAGTTCCACCAGCTCAATGAATTAGAGGAATTTCACATACAGGCTTTTGAGAATGTCAAACTGTACAAAGAAAAGGCCAAGAAGAGACATGATGAGAATTTAATGCGCATACAACTAGAACCAGGGCAGAGGGTACTGTTAAACAAATCAAGGTTGGAACTCTTCCCATGGAAGCCAAAATCACGGTGGTCAGGACCATTCTTAATCAACCAAGTTTTATCAGATAGAGCCGTTGAGTTACATGATCCCAACTCCAACAAAACATTCAAGGTTAAAAACAAGCGTGTCAAGCACTACTGGGGAGAATCAATTGAATGACAAAAAGAAAGTGTCACACTTTCAGATCCAGCCTAACGTTCGGGCAGTCATGTCTAGCTGACGACTTTAAACTTTACGCTAGCAGGGAGGCAACCCTTGCAATTTATGTATATATTGTGATTCGATGTGTTTTAATTTTATGTGATTAATTTTGTAGGTAAAGTCATTTCAGGATGGAAGACGTTCTCACAAATCTTCACAAGCAATTTTCTTCTCTCCTTCAAAACTCTCTTATGAAAGTCTACAAAGCTCGCTTGGAACAGATGAGACTGTTATTGATCAAAGTTATTCCTAATGACATTCGTTGGATTATTGAAGCACGGGTCCGATTGGCAGGTGAGTCTTCTGACTCTTTTATTTCACATCTGCTTGGTTTAGGAAGAAGAATCTATGCTAAAAAGAGAAGAGCTGAAAGAATGGGTGTTTGTTATAAATGTGCTCGTATGACATGTAATACTCATTGTCATTCTTTAGGAATGGTGTCTGATAACCGTGGAGATAAAATTAAATTCATTAGGGATGGCTTGAGTAAGGAGTCTTTGGATGACATATCTAAGACTTTGAGACGCATTTCAGTGGATATGTGCATCATGTAATTCACATGTTATATACACAATTCTGTAAAGAAAGACAACAGTTAAGTCTCGGGACTCTGACTGAAAAAGACCATGTTTGCCAATTTATAAGAAAATTTGATGGGAAGCTTGTCCCTGGCGCATAGACGTCAATCAAGCAGTTACTTTCTTGTAAATATTATATCTCTTTGTCTTTTCCTAATAATTATGATTTGTTTTGTTATTTTCTTTTATTTTCTCCGACAGGATTCAGACTTTTTGACCTTTCACGATTTCTTTTATTATTTTGCTAATAATCATCCTTTGGAAGATACTGGTGCTATTATTACTAATCATTTTCAGGTGTTATAAATTCAACTCATCATTTCACTTTTGAAGGCATCCAGATAAAAATGGAAGCCAATTCAAGAAGACGAGTTGTAGATATCTATGTCTTTTGTGGTACTAGTATTGGTACTAAGCCACAATACGTAGCGGCAGCAAAGAAATTGGGTCGAGTCTTAGCTGAAAGGAATATGCACCTAGTATATGGCGGTGGCAATCTTGGACTAATGGGGATCGTTTCAAAAGCCATACAGGATGGAGGCAGTCAAGTCTTGGGAATCATCCCAAAACCTTTGGTGGAGACGAATCTGATAGGACCATCAAATGGAGAGGAACTGATTGTGCCAGGTATGTCTGAACGACTAGTAGAAATGATTAAACGTGCTGATGCTTTTATTGCTTTGCCAGGTGGCTTGGGTACAATGGAGGAAATCTTTACAGTACTATCTTGGGCGAACTTGAACATACACCAGAAACCAATTGGACTGATCAACGCAGATGGATTTTATGATTTTCTTTATGTATTTATTGATGATGCCTGGAGAAATGGGTTCGTGTCAAAACCTTTAAAAGAACTCATCTTCACTGCCAGAACTGCCCAAGATTTAATTGACCAATCTTAGCATTTGAACCACAAATTGACCCTATCCTTTCCAAGATAAACTGGTCCGATAATGATCGTAAGAAGCGTCAGATAAATCTGGATCTTAACCTTTAATTTTCATTTTAGATGTAGAATTTCAGCTAACCAGGTACTATCTTCGAAACTCATCTTCTACTTTTTAAGACATTGGAGACAATGTCGCATTTAGGTTTGGGGGTGGGGATAGTTGTAGTATTTTGTTTTTATGTTGTTTTTATTTTTAGTCCAAAATTTTCGAAAAATTATAGAAACTTGAAAAATTTTACAAAAATTAAAAAAAAAAAAAATTGTGTTTTTTGTGTTTTTCACTTGATTAATCAGGTGAAATTGGTGTGAGATAGCTGTGTAAGGAATTTCCATTCCTGAGATGTATCTCAACCTATTTCGGAACAAGTTAATTTTTGTTTATTTCCTTTTGAATCATTTAATTTGTGAATTCTCCATTAAAACTGACTAAAATTGATCTTCATATGCTCAGTTGACAAGTATTATCAACATATATGATAACATACTGACATGAGTTGTAATTGACGAGTTTGTAATATTCAGTGCTCTAGTTTAATTAGAAAAAGCATCTAAAAAAGCAATGAAAAAAAAAACGTCTGAGATCCGAGTTATTAAGTTTGTAGGGGTGTTTTAACACCTAGTGCCCTAAAACCAACTGGTTTGGGAGCCACTGGCCCAAAGCTTGCTACATGGATCAAAGTTATTGCAAAATATATATATATATATATATATATATATATATGAAGTCTGAGTAATTAAGTCTGTAGGGGTGTCTTAACACCTAGTACCATAAAGCCAACTGGTTTGGGAGTCACTGACCCAAAGCTCGTTTCATGGATGAAGGATATTGTATATAAATAATAAAAAAAAAAATCATAAAAATCATAAAAATATTTCATTGCTAAAAAAAGTGTGAATTCTGATATAACTTTAGGACAAAAATATTACTCTCTTCTCAACTACACTTGTGACTTTGTGGGCGAAAATGAGTTGATTAATATTTTGTTGGCTATGTATATGGAGAATGGTAAAAATAATCAGAGAATTTACTTATTTGGTAATTTAGAAAGAAAGAAAACAACTATTTAACTTGGATAAGGAATTTCACATGTTTAATCACTAACTTAATTATTCTCTTTTCTCTTGTCTTTTTGTTTTTGTGTGCATTAGTTTTATTATCTTTTTACTTTTTAATATTAACGTTTGTGGGTATCGTTGCTGTAAGCCCTCACGAGACTATAACTCGTCCACTAGGGACACCTAGGGGTTTAAAGGCTTGTTGCATACGCTAAATACAATCGTGATCCCTACGAAAGTGGCTTAGCTTAATTTTATTTTAAAGATGTTTATGTTATTTTATTTTGTTGTTTTGCTCGAGGACTAGCAAAATGTTAGGTTTGGGGGTGTGATGAATGGTAAATAGATCATTATTTCCCACTCATTTTCCTTAATATTTTTTTTATAGTTTCTTGAGTTTTGTGAATATTTTGATGTGTTTTGTGTTATTTTGTAGATAAATAAAGTTTCAGGACTCTCTGGAGGTGATTTGGGGCCAAAACAATGAAAATGGACAAATAGGGCAAATTGTCATTTGGCGCGTCGCGACCGCTAACATGCACCAAATTCTACTAACGTGCATCAGGACACATGTCACAATCAGAGAAGATTTTTTAAAATACACCTTGCTAACGTGCACCATGCTAACATGCGTCGTTTACTAACGTGCGCCTGCACGTGTCAACATCTCAGCAAATCATGCTAACGTGCGCCAGACACGTGTCATCATCACATGCTGCCGACAATCATCATCGCCACGTCAGCGCATACGTCATCAATGACGTCAGCACAATAATTCAATGGTCGCCACGTCAGCACAATTATTGAGTTAATCATCCAGCCCCTGACACGTGTCACCATCTCAGCAAAAGGCAAGCCACGCATCGAAGATCAACATCTCGACATTCTACGTCGCGACCTGCGGGCCAACTTCTGCCTATAAATAGAGGGCCGAATTTCTGATTTGAATTCATGTTTTCTTCTATGTAATTCCTTGAGAATATTAATAAGATTGTATCTTATTTGTTTATTTACAGCTTTCAGTAATTAATTTCCGCATTTTTACTTTCTTTTCTTTACTTTTCAAGTCTTTACTTTCTGCAATTTACTTTTACGCACAGTACTTTCCTTTCTTTACTTTTCAGTTTTTATTTTTCAGAAATAGGGAGGTAACTCCCATGCTGGGGTCAAAGGTAAAGCTTTTATTACTAATATTTAGATCAATCTCCCTTAATTATAATATAAAACTATTTAAAACCCGACTTAATAAGGATACAGCTTATTGGTCGGTTGGTAATTATTTGAAATTGGTTTTAAACTTGACTAAAATGGATACCGCATGGTTGGTCAGTTGGTTGGTATTAATTATTAATTTGATTTAAAGGATACCGCCTATATGGCTGGTTGGTAATTATCACGCAAGTTTATATATTATAATAAGGGAGATATCTAAAATAGTAGTGATGAAAGTGGATCCTTTTACTCTAGCATTTTCTTTTATTGTATTTTTACATATTTACTTTTTAGCATTTACTTTTCAGCAATTTACTCTTCAGCAATTTACTTTTCAGCAATTTACTTTTCAGCATTTACTTTTCAGCATTTTACTTTATGTCTTTTATTTTTAAGCTTTTACTAGCCGTAAATATGTGTCTTAGCTAACCCGTTATCTAGGGTTGTGATGAATTCCAATATCACCAGTTTATAATGGGTCAATTTACAGTTTGGGTAATATAAAGGTTTATTTATTGAGTCTTAAGTTTAACGCTTCTTGTTAACTGGCCATTAATAAGATTGATTTGGTAAACTTAAAATGAACTTGGAAAAGAGATTTTAGGTTTAAACCCTAGACTCAATAGCCCACGATCTTCCTTGAGGATAGATAACCTTTTATAAGATTTCCTTACATGATAGGAATATACCTGTCGGGCGGGGGTAACCATAATTGGAACTTAATCTTAATGAATTCAGGTAACTTGGTTGACATAGGAATATGATTAATAAAGTTATACTGGGTATTTGTATTTGACCATCGGAAGAGGCTTTTGCATATTTCGTGTTCCAGGTTAATAAACCGATATATTATACAAACGTAAAATAACCACTTCATCTTTAAAAAGATATTGGAATAATTCACAACCCTGGATAGTTTCTAAATCTTGAATTTTCCTCAATCTTCTTTCGCACAATTTTATTTATTAGTTTTAAATTTAAAGTCACCATCCAATCAAACAATCAATCCATAAGATACTTGTAAAAATTTGGCTTCATAAATTAATAGCTTAGGTATTAGTCCTTGTGGGATCGATACTTTTTATACTACTTGAACGATACATGTGCTTGCGTTATACGCGTGTGATTGCACCGGTCAAGTATCTTTCATTACACTAGATAGGTCAATGGATCATCTATACAATCACAAGATGCAACAACTTGAATCTCAACATTTCCTAGATAGCGTTCAGGTTGTCTTACAACCCTCCCAATACGTCTAGATGGTATGGTATCCTGATAAACTTGCATCTGACTCTCAGATGTAAGAGGTGTGATGTCTTTTTCAATATATGACAATAGTGTACTGGTTGTACCAGCAAGTAACTCCTCAAGTAACACTTTACTTCTAGATTTGAACTCTCTCATATAATCCTCCTCAAGAAATGTAGCATTTGTCAACACAAATACTTTATTATATTCTGGATTATAACAGAATCCATCCCTAGTTTCCTTAGGATAGCCTACAAATAGGCACACATGTTAATGTTGCTCCAACTTAGTAGTCTTGTTCTTTAGCACATGTGCTTGACACCCCCATATGCGGAAATATCGCAAACTAGCTTTACGACTATTCCACAACTCTAATGGAGTCTTAGGAATAGACTTAGAAGGAACTACATTCAGGATATACATTGATGTTTCCATTGCATACCCCAAGAAAGAACTAAGTAGAGTGCTATAACTAAACATTGATCTTATCATGTCTAGTATGGTCTGATTTCTCCTTTCTGCAACACCATTTTATTGTAGTGTTCCAGGTGCTGTGAGTTGTGGAAAAATTCTATGCTCAACTAAGAATTCCTCGAAATCTCTATCAAGGTATTCACCTCCACAATCCGATCATAAAATTGTGATGCTTTTACCTAACTGGTTCTCAACCTCAGTACGATACTATTTAAACTTTTCAAATGTATTTGACTTGTGCTGTATTAGGTAAACATACCCATATCTTGAATAATCATCAATAAAAGTGACGAAGTATTCATAACCACCTTATGCTTTTACGTTCATCGGTCCGCAAACGCGCATTCAATCATTTATTCATCGCAAATTAAAATTGTCAAATATTCAGGCATAAAATTAAACATGATGCATGATCGATGTATAATGAATTAGAAACCTAAAAGAATTAATATGCCATGGTTATCTATCATCCCACAAATAAGTACCGCCATAGGGTAGGTCAAGTATTCACATGATAGATTGAGACATTCTCAATTGATTAATAAATCTGAAATAACTCTTATTCCTATATTAATTAACTACCGTCATTTTGATCAATGAAGCTTTGATTAACAACTTAATCATTCATTTGTGAGTGTGACCCATTATTTCAGAACCCTTGGACTTAACTAGTGAAGTACCGCCGTAAGGTAGGTCAAAGCACCAGATACATCTAGAGTCTTTATCCTCTCGGAAATCAAACCTGGTATTGACCCAAAATGGACACCATCAGTAGGGGGACGAAAGCAAAGCCATCTCGAGGCACCTTTTGAATCTCACGTTTCTGGATAACAATGGAGATCGCAGATATATTGTGGTATACCTCTCTATCACTCACTATTTGAAGTGTAAGGTTTATATCTCACTAGTTCTAATGTATTAAGATTATGCTCGGCTAAAAACATATCTTTATTAATACTAGTGGATTATTAGTGATCTAACTAATTTAACTCTTAAAATTTTATTCACTAATTCCGATTAATCTCTACTAATTTATTACTTAATTAAACTAATTTAATCATGTTGCTATAGTGATCTAATCAATTTTAACAATTGAAATATTAGTCCACTAATAGGTTTTAAAATTTAGAATTCAACGAACTGACTAAATGTCATTAAACCATTTAATTGATAAAAGCACATTATTTATTCCAAATGTATGTGGTATTATATCTCGAGTGCATGCCATATTACCATCCATTCGGAATCGGCTATGGAATTTACGTCCGAGTTTCAATCCGATATACCAAGGAAAATAATGTACTCATAAGGTACATTTGTATTTAAATTTGAATTTGTAATTTTAAACCAATTAATCTTATTAATTTGTTTGCATGCATCTCATGTTCTAATTTAACTTTTAAATTTACATAAAATCATATTTTAGGACTAGAATATCATGCATGTTAACATGTTATGGCATATGAAAATACAAGAGTAGGCACCCTAGGCTATATGACATGTTATTAAATATTTTAAAACATATTCATCCACCCAGGCTGGGCATCGCGACACCCATAAACCAGTAGCTTCAAAAACATCAGGTCTGTTTGAGCTTCGCGACTCAGCCTCATTAGAGTCGCGACATGGGTGCACGTCGCGACTCTACATGGTCCAGCATCGTGATGTAATGCATTCCAATAGCTAAATTTCAGAAAATTTTGATCAGCGTCGCGACGCCGGCTGGTGAGTGTCACGACGCGCCCCTATTTCTAGGAGCTGGAACATGAAACAATCATCACATCACAAATTACATTAATCGGGCTCTTATTTTTCTATACTAATCTAATTAGTACAATAAATCAAAGGCATCCCTTGGTCTTCAAATCTTGATCCATGGTATGTTGTTGAGTTATTCACGAAATAGGTTCGTAATGAGTCCTTCGCGGCATCGGCTACTCCAAGTTACAATTAGGGTTACAAAACAGACTTATTACAAAGGAAATGAACTTACAACACTTGAAAGAATATGACCTTATGGTCTTACATTCCCAATACTAAAAAATAAGAGCCGGAAAAATTAACGATCAACGTAATACATTCATCACATGAATCAAAGTAAACATTCATCACATGAAAAATAAAAACCATTCATCTCATAAATCTAATTGTGCATACTTATCACAACATGCATACAAATAATCTATATCTCATATAAATTATTAAAACTTGAAACGTTAAAGGAGAAGGGTTAAGAACACTTTTCAACCTTAAGATATCGATGCCAATTGTAGGAAACATCTATCCTTAGTGCAGCGGAAGTTGCTAATGTGGGCACCGGCTCCGGAATGGACCTTTAAAACTTTTCTTTGCCTTCTCCCTTTGTTTTCGTCGAAATCATCCAACTCTTGGAGAATGGATTTTACTCTTTTGATGTAGATGAGTTTCCTTTTATGTTCAACAGTTGGATAAACCACCCGATCTTCCAAACTATGACTCGAAAAACCAACAAACCAAAGTATGGGCTTCACTCAGAGAGATCAACACTAAACTTTTTAGAGAAGTATACAATCAATCTCTAAACAATTTAGAGAATGAAGTTGTCACAAAATGTGTTTGGCTTTTAGAAATATTTTTCTTTCAAACACTCTCACAACAATTGTGAATGCTTGAACTCTCTCTCATTTCTCTCATTTGCACTTGTGTGAATGTTGTAAAATTCTAACTCAACCATTGAGTGGAGATGGTAGAGATTATATTCTCTTACACAAGCCAACTACATTTGTCATTAAGCATTTAATGCTTTCTTGCAAAGACAAACACATTAATGTGAATGTCATACCAAAGCATAAGAACTGTTAAGCTAAAGATAAAGCCATTAGTTGTATTCATGCCATCTAATAGACATAATAAGTTGGAGAGCATGGTAAGCCATATGGCTTTGTCTCCATGGTAAATAAAAAATCATTAACATAATAATGATTTAATTACCCAAATTATGATGTAGTAATTATCTCATAATTATTACTAATTTGATTATCTTATAATCATGATTTGATTATCTAATAATCAAATAATTCTAGAAAATAGTAAGTTAAACTAATTTAACATAGTTTTCATTTGTGACAAAATATATTATTAATCTCATTAATAATATATAAATATATTATGAGCATATTATTAGACAATCTAATTATATTAGGTTTGCTACAGTTAATCGAGCTAGCACGTGGACCAAATGGACCTACGGTTCCGAGCTCCAATAATCCCGAAATATTAATTAAACTCTTTTAATAAAATATTACGTATTATTAACTTTGCGTTATTCCACTAAAAACTTGAAGTTGAACTCTCGTTAGCGTAGATGGAAAATATAAGCCGAACAACTTCGATGTCCATCGATATAGTCACTACATATGGATATAGCCCTTCATGAATATCTCATAAATAGAACTGGGTCATAAGTCTGTTATACCCCTCTAAATATTTTGTCTCTTAAGCACCATTGATTATATAATGAACAATTAATTTATAACAATTATGAATATAATACTTTCTATTCGTAATAGAAAAGTTGAGCGCTCAAATTGTTCAAGTCCTGAATCAACTTTTAAAAGAGATAATCTTCTACTTATCATAAGAATGAGTGAATTTCATATCTATGTAAAACGTTTCTAGCTACACACCAAACCATATCCCCAAAATACGTAGTTATTAGCCGGAATGCTACATCAACCTCACCATAGTAAATCAATGGACATAGCCTATCATGCAGGAGTTCGTAATACACTCAGGATTAAGATCGAATCCATATATGACTATCTATTAGATAAAATGATTTTTTCGTTTAACGTATATTATAAGAAATTCATATTTATCTGAGTCCAGTCCTATATGATCTCATCATACAAGGTGCTTTATTCCCATTTCACCACATGAACGATCCAGGATCAAGGTCGTCATACAAGTATAGAATGGACCGCAGCTATAGACAAACCACAAACAAAGTACCCTATTTGTTTGCTCTCTATGGACTATTTAGATTACTAACTTCAGACTTAAATACTCTTGTGCATCAAACATACATTAAGTCTGAAAGTACAAGAGTAATCCAGGTAAACTAGACAATTGGACAATATGCGATTTAAATCAAACAACTTTGTTAAATGAATAATATATTTATTATTATTACAATAATCAATTCTGTTTACAATATATGAAGCTCTAGGGCATAAATCCCAACAATACTTGCAGCAGTTTTACTTTGATATTGGTCGTGTCCCTTGGTGCTTTGAGTGTGCCTTGGTTTATGTCATTCCCTCCCTCTTGAAAAGGATTCGACTTCGAATGTGCACCTGCATCAAAATAAGATAAGTCAGAAACATTAAAAGTTCCAGAAACACCATACTCACCAGAAAGATCAAGCTTGTAAACATTGTAGTTGATCCACTCCAAAACTTGAAATGGACCATCTCCTTTCAGTTGCACATTGGATCTCCGTTGTGCCGGGAACTTTCCTTGCGCAAATGGAGCCATACACAATTTTTGGGGTCAAATACAATACGCTTCCTCCTCTTATTAGCATGAAGAGTATATTTTTCATTCTTCTTTTTAATGTGCGTCTTAGCTTTCTCATGTATCATATTTACCAACTCCGTATTCTTTTTACCATCCGAACTCCCTTGCTCATAATTGGTAAAGACAACAATTCTAAATGAGTCAGAAGATTCAAACCATATACAATCTCAAATAGTGAATAAGAAGTAGCTGAATGAATGCACCTATTATATGAAAATTCTATAAAAGGCAAACATTCTTCCAAAGATTTCAGATTTTTACCAACTATAGTGCGTTATATTTGTGATAAAATTCTATTAACTACTTTTTTTATCCGTCTGTCTGTGAGTGACAAATGGTAGGGTATAACAATTTAGTACTCAATTTAGCCCGCAACACTTTCCAAAAATGGCTAAGGAACTTAACATCTCTATCTGATGCAATACTCATATGTATACCATAGAGTCGCATTATGTCTCTGAAAAATAAATCAACAATATTTGTGGCATCATCAGTTTTATGACATGCAATGAAATGTGTCATCTTACTAAACCTATCAACTACAACAAATATAGAATCACTTGCCCATCTTTATCCTAGGCAAACCTAAGACAAAATACATCAATAAATCAACCCAAGGTTCACTAGGTACAAGCAAATGAGTATACAAACCATGAGGCATCAATTTAGATTTAGTCTGCTTACATTTTATATACCTATCACAAATACACTCAATATAACATTGCATTCTAGGCCAATAAAAGTGTTCATGCAAAATAGCTAAGATCTTACTGATACCAAAGTGCCTCATCAAACCACCCCACGAGCGTCTTTCACAAGCAATTCACGCATACTACAAGAAGGAATACACAATTTATTCATCATGTATGTAAAACTTTCCAAATGAAGAATTTACACTTGCAACATAAATCTCAGCAAAATCACAATCACATTCATAAAGGTCCTTAATCAAGTCAAATCCCAACATTCTAGTATTCATTGAAGTAAGTAAATCATACATGCGAGATAGTGCATCAGCTATTATTTTTCCTTATCTTGCTTGTAGCGTATAACATATGGAAATGATTCAACAAACTTCATCCATCTTGTGTGCCTCTTGTTCAGCTTATCTTGACCCTTTAGATGTTTCAATGATTCATGGTCTGTGTGGATCACAAACTCCTTAGGCCACAAGTAGTGTTGTCATGTCTTAAGAGCTCTTACCAATGCATACAACTCTTTGTCATACGTGGGGTACCTCAAAACTGCTCCTTAAGTTTCTCACTAAAATACGCTATTGGCCGCTTTTCTTGCATAAGAACTGCCTCAATACCTAACCCAGATGTGTCGCATTCAACCTTAAATGTTTTTGCAAAGTTGGGTAGTGCCAAAATATATGCATTGTATAACTTTGCTTTAAGATCCTTGAATGCCCGCTCATGTGCTTCGCCTCATTAAAAACCAATTGTCTTCATTATTACCTCAGTCAATGGTGCGGAAATGCTGCTAAAGTTTCTTACAAATCTTCTGTAGAAGCTTGTTTATCCATGGAAGCTTCTGACTTCTAATATTGTTGTTAGTGTAGGCTAATCATGAATTGACTTCACATTTTCTACATCTACCTAAATTCCATCTACACTCACAAAAAAGCCAAGAAAAAAATTATATCTATACAAAATGTGCATTTGTCAAAGTTAGCATATAACTCTTCCTATCTCAACAAATCAAGAACATGTCTCAAATGAAACTTGTGCTCATCAATTGACTTATTGTAAACAAAGATGTTATCAAAGTATACTACAATAAACTTACCTATAAATGCACGCATAATATGATTCATTAATCTCATAAATGTGCTAGGTGTGTTTGTAAGAGCAAATGTAACATCCCCTATACGGGAATGTTACCGGTAAGCAAAAAATCCCACTGTCGCCTAAGCCTCTAACTCATGTACTAGAACTTTTACTCTTATCTTAATGTTATGCCATACTTATTCAATAACTTAAATAAACTTAAATGTTGTTTTATGAGAATGAGTATATGCATATATATATTGTGATAAGACAAAATGACATCCTAGAGATCTACATTCTACATTAACATAGATCTGGAATGAAAGACCCGATGACTAGTGAATGCAGTGTAACACTTATCCTCGAACTGGGTCTCCAAAAACAGTGCATGGCTCACCAAAAGAAGAATCCTGCAAAAGAACTGGGAAGTGGTGGGGGTGAGTCCTGAGGATCTCAGTGAGTGGAGCTACAAAATAAGAAACTGAATCAGAACATCTGTATAAAATCATTCAATCTGAAAATGCTTTTGAAAACTTTTCTTGAAAACTGGTTCTTTTCTTAAGAGCTGAGAAAAGCCTTTCTGAAAACGTTCTGCGAAAAATATCTATGGTACTGTGGAAAAACTTGACGCATGAGGATGTTACGTATAGACGTCCCCTAACGCTAACTGAAGCCAGAAGTGCAAATCCATGACTTTGGGGCGTTACGTATCGCCATCCCCCAAAGCATGCCACTCCTGACCCAAAAATTGGTGGTCTTAGGGCATTACATATCATCGTCCCCCAAGCCGCGGAACTAGAGCGGGTAGTGCTGATCCATGCTACTACCTGACCTTGAAACTAGGTTCTAGGGTGTTACGTATCACCGTCCCCCTAGCCTTAAACTACGTGTGCACACGGTCTCTGTCCGTCAATTTCGTAAGTAAGAGCTGAGGTGGGTTTTTCCCCCATGCCTCGAAAAATATAAAAGTATTGCTGTTAAACTTTAAAACTTTCAAATCGAATCTCATATAATGAATAACTGATAAATTAATAAGGCTAACGCCCTAAAAAAACTTTAAAGATAAATCTTAAACAATAACAAGTGTATACAAATCAACTTTGAAAGAAAAAACATCCACTCACAGATTTGAAGTCTGGACAAGCTTCCTTTACGTCGCTGGAGGTCAACGCGGCTCCTGATGAGTATCTATATGGGGTACACGAGGTTAGAATCACAATTTATAAGATACGGTTCGAAAATAAATTAAATTCTTTAACCTAATTGGATTACTCTCTTAGAACATTTCTATACCTTTAAAGAAATGTAAAATAAAAATTCAGGCCCTTAGTTATGCATCGCAACTTCTAAAACAATTTTGAACTTTTGGAATCGCGTCGCGACGCCGGCCCTATTCGCATCGCGACGCGCCCGTGCAAATTGATTACACGTCTCTAACTTGATCACATCGCGACACACGTTTGGCGCATCGCGAAGCGCCAGTGTTAATCAGATGCACCTCTCTATCTCGTTTGCGTCGCGACGTTCAAATCAGGACCAAAATTTTCATACTTTCATGGTTAGTCCTAAAATCTATTTCATTTCAACACAGCAATACCATACATCCATTACCATCATGTAACACTCCCAAACATCTCATCTTCACCCAAAATTTTATCAACCATTCCTATTACTTTAATTAAAACAAGACATAAGAACACCCCCACACATCAATTGTTGGACAATTATGACCCATAGCATCAGTATTTGTAAAAGACATGGGGTTCTTTGTACAAATTAACTATGTGACAAAAGAAATTGCTCTTTTATCAGATTGTAATTGGATTACTTGGATATATAAATGATAAGAGTCCATATGATTAGTACCGGATTAATAAGATATGAGACAGTATTAATCCACGAAAGGTTTAATCATTAAATATCCCTAGTCATAGTATTATCGAGACTGGACATCGATAATGCGGAATAGGCTAATATTACACTTGTGCGCGTTATGGAAGCTTAACGGCATAGTTCTCATATATTTATGTATTGGATACTAATGCAAGTGTGATAGGAGGTTCTGTTAGTCGTGGGACCGGGAACAATTTCGCTCTAGATAGACCCATCGGAGTCTCATTGGTAGTATGACTATGTGTCTATGGGAATCCGAATCAGGGTAGGTGTATGTGGTCTTAACCTAAGACTTGCATCGCTAATACTTACGACAATCAGTACGCTTTGGTTTTGGTAGTCCGGGGCTTTAACAGGTTCTATGTACGCCTCTTCTGGGTTTACTGAGAATCGTAGTGTATTGGGTGTGATGTCAAGATGGAAGTATCACTTCAGTCATATGGAGATGATAATCACGCAGGGATACAAAACTAGTACTCTTAAATGCTGCAGCTATCGGGATAGTATGACTAGGTCATGATTATCTGATTACAGAGACTAGTTGCTAGTGATCTGATATATGCTTCGTACGGGGCAGACACAATTCCAGCCCCAGGCCTAGCATGTGACATCTGATACTGGATCGCAATACACAATACATTATATATTACGCCCGATACAGATTATATATATTCCATGAAGAATATATTTCTGGAGAATTGGGTAGGCACGGTGCTTTGTTAGAAGCCAATCATGTCTTGTAAATCGGTAAGAACGTGGTACCGGGTACGCACGTGTCGGATAGTCCGACAACCGTATTTACTACCAACATATCCAGAGATCTCTTGGGTCGCTTCCCAAAGATTCATCGATGACATATGACTCGAACAGAATTAATCTGGGATTAATTATGTGAGAGAAAATTAATCTAGGATTAATTGCGGCAAAAATTAATTTGGGATTAATTCATCGAGAAGAGAGAGCACGATTAATTTGGAATTAATCGGCAAAATAAATTTAATAGTTAAATTAGATTTTTCTATTTAATTTATTTAATTGGTCTAAAATAATATATCGGATATATTAATTGAAATTGGATTTCAATAGGGAATTAAAATTGGATTTTAATTCAAGCGAAGGAATTAATTTGGAATTAATTCGCGAGCGACTTCCGTGATAATTTTACTAGGTATTTGTTGGACAATTATGACCCATGGCATCACTATTTGTAAAAAAAAACATGGTGTTCTTTGTACAAATTAACTATGTGACAAAGAATTTGCTCTTTTATCATTTTATAATTGGATTACTTGGATATATAAATGATAAAAGTCCTTATGATTAGTTCCGGATTAATAAGATATGAGACATTATTAATCCACGAAAGGTTTAATCATTAAATATCCCTAGTCATAGTATTATCGAGACTGGACATTGATAATGCGGAATAGGCTAGTATTACACTTGTGCGCATTATGGAAACTTAACGGCATAGTTCTCATATATTTAATTATTGGATACTTATGCAAGTGTGATAGGAGGTTCTGTTAGCCGTTGGACTGGGAACAGTTTCGCTCTCGATAGACCCCTCGGAATCTCATTGGTAGTATGACTATGTGTCTATGGGAATCCGAATCAGGGTAGGTGTATTTGGTCTTAACCTGAGACTTGCATCGTTAATACTTGCGACAATCAGTACGCTTTGGTTTTGGTCGTCCGGGGCTTTAACAAGTTCTGTGTACGCCTCTTCTGGGTTTACTGAGAATCGTAGTGTATTGGGTGTGATGTCAAGATGGAAGTATCACTCCAGTCATATGGAGATGATGATCACGCAGGGATACAGAACTAGTACTCTTAAATGCTGCAGCTATCGGGATAGTATGACTATGTCATGATTTTCTGATTACATAGACTAGTTGCTAGTGATCCGATATATGCTTCGTACGAGGCAGACACAATTCCAGTCACATGCCTAGCATGTGACATCCGATACTGGATCGCAATACGCAATACATTATATATTACACCCGATAAAGATTATATATATTCCATGTAGAATATATTTATGGAGAATTGGGTAGGCACGGTGCTTTGCTAGAAGCCAATCTTGTCTTGTAAATCAGTAAGAACGTGGTACCGGGTACGCACGTGTCGGATAGTCCGACAACCGAATTTACTACTGCCACATATCCAGGGATCTCTTAGGTCGCTCCCAAAGATTCACCGATGACATTTGACTCGAACAGAATTAATCTAGGATTAATTATGAGAGAGAAAATTAATCTGGGATTAATTACAGTAAGAATTAATCTGGGATTAATTATCAAAGAGAAAATTAATCTGGGATTAATTGCGTCAAGAATTAATCTGGGATTAATTCGACTAGAAGAGAGTAGACCCGGCCACGGTTCCGGTTCGGAACCGGAACCGAACCGGTTGGAACCGGAAGGTTCCGGTTCCAACCGGTTACGGTTCCGGTTCCGGAACCGAACCGGAATGGGACCAGTTCGGTTGGGGTTCCACCCCAACTCGAACCGGTCCGAACCGGTGGAACCGTACGGTTCCACCGGTTCGGACGGTTTCCAACGGAACCATTCGGTTCCGGTTGGAACCGTCGGGTTCCTGTTGGAACCGTAGGGTTCCAACAGGAACCCTACGGCCCCCAACGGCTACTAGCCGTTGGGGGCCTAATTCCCCCAACGGCTAGTGCCGTTGGGGGATGCAGGGAGCCGTTTGGCTCCCTGCCAAAAAAAAATTAACAAAATAAAAAAAAAAAATTTGTTTTATATAAAATATTAATTACTAATGTACCCCTAATAACGGTAATAAAACGGTTATATTTAGGGGCATATTTGGTATCAAAAAAATTCTAAAATTCTATAAATAGGATTCATTTTTCATAATTTCATCACACCAAATTCTCAACTCTCTCATTTTCTATAATTCTCTAGTTCTCTTATTCGCAATTATTCAATTTTCTTATTTTTCTTCCTAATTTCTCAAACGAAAAATGGCAAGCTCATCTGAGAACATAATGTCAAATATGCCAACCCAAGAGAGCGGCCCTAGTGTCAGTGCACAATCACGGAGAATAGAAGTTAAGGCTCGGTCCTCGGATATTTTCAAAATCATTTTAATTTGGAACGCCTAGAAGATGATTCACAACGAGCAGTTTGCAACTATTGTGGGGTTATCTACAAATTTTCAGGTGGATATGGCAATATGATCAAGCACATGGAAAAACATCATCCGGTTGAATTTGGCATTGATACGACGCAAACTCAAATGGCCAGGTACGCATCATCAAGTAGAGGTACGAGTGCTTTAGATTTATTTAAATATTCTGATGCAAAAAATAGAGAAGAATTTGCGAAATTAACTTGTATGGCACATCTTTCTCTTAAGCTTTATGAAAAACTTCATTTTACTAATTACGTGCATAATGCTTTAAACCCTCTGCATGTAGAATGACTCGAAACACAACAAAACGTCATATTTTTAAATTATACAAAGATGGTAAAATTATTTTAAATGAAATATTTAAAGAGATGAAAGGTCGTATTTCTGTATGTTCTGATATTTGGAGTGATCATTGGCAAACAACTTCATACATGGGTGTGACTTGTCATTGGATTGATGCATCATTTACCATGCAAAAACGACTAATTGCATTTAGAGTTTTTGATGACCAACATACTGCACATAATATTTATAGAATGATGAAGGTAATTTTTGATGAATATGGTTTAGGAGAAAAAATTTTAACAATTGGATTTGATAATGCATCTGCAAATACGGCATCCATAAATGATTTAAAAGAAATATGTCAACCAAATTTAGGGGGTCGGTTTTTTCATATTCGTCGTACATGTCATGTCCTCAACTTATGTGTGCAAGACGGTCTAAAATTATTATCACCTTTCCTTGATCCAATTAAAACGGCACTTAACTGTATTTGGTCATATTCTCAAATTAGGAGAGAATGACCAAGTTTTGTAAAATAAATGGTATTAAACCGATTAAATTTTCAAGAGATGTTCCAACACGTTGGAATTCTACTTATTTTCTTTTATGTCAAGCATTTCAATACAAAGATGCATTATGTAGTTTTTTTTCTCAACATGTTCAAAATATCACACTTTATCCTAGTCAATGGGATATTTGTGAAAAAATATTAGATATTTTAAAAGTTTTTAATGATGCTACTTTAGTTTTTAGCGGCGTTTATTATCATACAGCACATTTATTTCTTCTTGAGAGTTTAAAATATTGTTGGCACTCTCGATGAGCATGTTGACAGTAGCGATCCTAATGATATTGTTTTGTTAGAAGCCATTACTGTTATGAAGGTAAAATGGTTAAACTATTTTAGAGAAATTCCTTTACTTTATCTTATTGCTGCTGTTTTTGATCCTAGATTTAAATTAGAAGGTTTGAGTGGTGCTTTACAAGCTTATTATGGTTATTTATGAATATTAGATGAAATTGACATTACTAGATTAATGACGAAATTAAGAAATGATTTAATTGAGTTATTTAATGATTATATTGTAAGATATAACTTAGGAACATTAGGTCAATCTAGTAGTAGAGAACCGGTAATTCAAACAAGACTTAGCGCAGGGGATCGTTGGTTATGCAACGAAATAAAAAAGCTAGGGATACGACAACTAATAACCCTGAATTAGATAATTATTTATCTACAAATTTTGAGTTTTCTAATGAAAGTTTATGCAGTAAAAATTTTAAAATCCTTGAATGGTGGAACCCCGGCATCAAAATATATATCTTGTTTTTCTATTATTGTTAAAGAGATCTTGGCAGCACCTATTTCCACCGTTGCGGTTGAGCAAGCCTTCAGCTTGGGAGGTAATATATGGAAGCGAGGCGATCTTCATTACATCCAAGCACTCTAGAAGCAACAGCTTGTGTGGATGATTGGACTCGAGCTGATCTGAGACAACAAGAAGATGCCCCCGATGATTGTGAAGATTTGTTCGATAATGCTTCTGCAACAAGTGCAAGCGGAACCGGAGCCGAAGGATCAACCGATAATGATGATTGATAATTGTAAAATTATAATTTACAAAAGGGGATATGTCTAAAAGACTAAAACTTGTAATGGAACTACGTGAGCTTTGATTCCTCTCACCCTTGGAGGATACGTAGGCAACTTAAATATTTAAAAATTTAAGCTCAAGCTCTTCAATGTAATAAAAAAAAAAATTTTAAAATTTAATCTCATTTTTTTTATTTAAATTAATCAAAAAAAAAAAAAAAGGAAACGAACCGAACCGAACAGGAACCGAAAGGTTCGGTTCCGGTTCGGTTTTCGGTTCCGGTTCCACTTAAGTGTGGAACCAGAACCGAACCGGTAACCGGCCGGTTCGGTTCGGTTCCGAACCGGAACCGAACCGCCGGCCGGGTCTAGAAGAGAGAACGCGATCAATTTGGAATTAATCGGCAAAATAAATTTAATAGTTAAATTGGATTTTTCTATTTTATTTATTTAATTGGGCTAAAATAATATATTAGATGTATTAATTGAAATTGGATTTCAATGCGGAATTAAATTGGATTTTAATTCTAGCAAATGAATTAATTTGTAATTAATTTGTAAGCGACTTCCGTAATAATTTTGCGAGACATTATTATTTAATTAAATTGGATTTAATTACGTTGCGACCGAAAATTCATTTAATCGGATTAAACGAACCCGAGCCCAAAGTGTGTTGAGTAACCCAACTTGAATTTTGAATTTAAGTGTGGGACCCACCAACTTACATTACTAGTCATTCAAGTTGATGGAAGTGGTTAGGAGCTTTTATGGTGACTTACACAACACTCTTTGCTTTTTCTTTTTGGAAAAGGATATACCACTTTTAAAAAGTTGATTTTGGTAATTTGGTTTTTAGAAAACAAAAATATCAAAAAGCAAAAACTCTCTCCCTCAATGTCGTGACTTCTTCTTCTCCAAGGGAAAATTTTGTTGCAAATTTTTCTTAAGCTAGCACTTAAAGAGTGAATCAAGGTGATAGGGAAACTCACCCTTGAGTTTGGAATTCATTTCAAAGGCTTGGAGCTTCCATTACATCCATGAAAGTTTTGAACTTATCTACCAATCATTGTGAGTATTTCTGCAACTCCTCTTGTTTATTCACACTAGAATCATGTTTAGGATCCTTGGTATGTCTTAGAGACACTAACAATGGTATCATGAGCAATATCTAAGCATGATTTATATTTAGGGTTTATATACTTTATTTAGGGATTTTGTGTTTTGAGCACGATTTTTCCAAATTGGTAGTTTGGTTATGGTTGGATGATGATGAATTGGATTTGTGCATCTTAAAATTTGAGAAAAATTGATTGAATTATTTTTCCCCAAAATTCACCTCATGGCTGAAAATAACCCTTATTGTGCTCATGGTTATTTTTTGAAAATTAGACAATTGGATGTGTTGTTGGCATGAAATGTATGTTAGATGTTGATTTAATTGGATTGAAATCAAATTGCATGATAATTTCTTGTCAAAGCCGTGAGCTATAAGCACGTAGGAAAGGATTGATTTTGCCTATATTTTTTGTTGGACATGAATTTGAGAATTAAAGCATGATTAATTAGATTAATTGATATTTTAGAAATATTGGATTAATTAATTAATTGTACTCTAATTAGATTAATATGTTATTTGGAATAATTAGATATTTTAATTTGTTGTATTTGGGCTTAATGGGCTTGGTTGGGCCAAGTATGGTTTTGGACAATTGGGTTGGATCCAATTGGGCCTAAAACCATTTCCATAAAGTCCAAATATGACAATTGGGCCTTTAAAAATTTAATTGGGCCTAATGGGCATAAATTGATTTTTTGGCATAGGGTGATTCCTATTTGGGCCTTAGCACTTTGGGTTTGATCCATATTGGCCAAAGCCCACGCCTAAGGAATTAATTGAAAGCCCATTGGACTTTAATTGAATAGTATTGGATACTAATTGGCCCTTTGAGACCCATTTAGATTAGATTTAGAATCTAAGTCTAAAAGGTACATAAATAAGTGTAATTATTTCATTTGGAATTAAATTAGAATTAGTATTGAATACAATTTAAATTGGATTTAAAATTGTAGTTCGATATAATTCAAGAATAAGTACTTTGAGTATTTATTCTTAAACGAGTTGGACTCGCGCAAATCAAATCGTTGTTTGAACATTGGATGGTCATTAATTCAAAGATTAATTAATTGGATTAGATTGATTGAATAACATGCTTTGTTTGAATACTTGGATGTATTTGTATGAATAATGTATATCGGATGGATATTAGAAGGGTGAGGGCAATTTTGGAAATTGTTGTAATAAATTTAGAATTTATTTAAATTGGACTTGCGTGTCCAGCCTATTATCTCTATTCCCTTTGTGTTTCTCTTCTCACCAATTCCCCTCAATGTTAATGAGGTTTCTTTAATGTATTATGTAATTGGGTAGAAGTATGAATAGTGTTAGCGGGAGAGAGGATAGAGAGAGATTTGTTCTAGGAACAAATTGTTATATATCCATCTGCATATCATTATTAATTTTATTCGCGCCTTATTATGCTTTTAGAATTCATGTTTACGGGTGTATGATGAGACCTAATCAAAATTAATAAATTGGTTTCCAATTTACGCGAAAAACCCCTCACAACAATATTAAGCGTTTTTCCATCCATTGAGTGGTTCTCTCTCAAGATCCAAGATTGGCAATGGTTTATTGGCCAAAGTCAAGATCAATGTCCATCGCGGATGTGTTTGAACCACGAAAGCTTTGTTCTATATCGTATGTCTTGGGCGGTTGTGACTTGTTGGCCAAAGTCAAGGTCACTTCTAGTTCATCGACGTGGATTACGAAGCTTTCCCACTGTCAATGGATTGCGCTTAACTGGAATCATTAAGTTTGTTGAGCCAAAGCCAAGGCTTAGTTGATTCAGAGGAAAAAGGTTAGGAAATGTATATTTGATATATATCTCGGACTTGGAGGTCCACCTACCGGATCTAGGAATTGGATGAGATCCAATTGATCTTAGAGATCTGCATAGTTAAGTTTCATACAGCTTGTTCGCCAAAGTCAAGGTTGTGTGTTATTTAACGGGATCCTGGCCCACTAGGAAACTGGGTTTCCCGAGTACTACACAGAAGGTTAGAGGCTCGTCGAAAAATAGTGGGAGGCCAATATTGAATTTACAATTTTGTTTAATACTTTCTTACATGCGCTCTTTTAATTTATTTATCGTTGTTATAAATATGTTAGTTGGACTAATATTGAATATTGCTTTCTATGAATAGTTGGAATGTGCTAAACACTACTCTATTTGTAGTTGATTATATAGTTTGACTATAATAGCCATTACATTTTTTAGTGTACCCGAAATCATTGATTGGATAGTTGGACTATTACAATCGAGATGGCTGGAAAGATTAGCGTTAAGGGACATAATCCTGGGTGAAAATGTCTTTAACAGCGTAAATTTTTCAGATTGGGAAATAAATCTCAGGATAGTCCTGGGAGCTGAGAAATTACTCTATCAGATAGAGGAACATCTCGGGCCCTGAACCCGGAGTTGAGCAAATAGTAGAGCATGAGCTTAGGAAGACTCATCGTGATGATAACTTTAGTGCTCAATCTATTATGCTTACCGCAATGACTCCTTAATTTCTTCGTCAGAACTAAGGATTAGATCATTATATCATGATGTTGAAATTAAAGGATCTTCATAAATCTAACCTTAGATCTTAGAAGTAAGAATTGCAAAAGAAGCTCTTTCGCTCGCGTATGTCAGAGGGTACATCTGTCGAGCACTAGGTGTCGCAGATGATTGCTGACATCAAACAGCTAGGTTAGCTGGGCATTACCTATGAGGCCGAGACTTCCATAGATTTGATCTTACAGTCTCTGCCCGAATGTTGGGGCGGGTTCATTATTAACCAAGAGAAAACTCTTGGAGAGTTAATGGCTATGCTCAAGAAGGTAGAGCCAGAGCTTCCAAAAGCGCAAGAAGCGCAAGGCGCATCTTACTTCGACATCCCAGATGGCCAAGGCTTGGCCGAAGGCTTCCAGGGTGTGAAGAAAAAGGGCAAAGGCAAAATCGTCACAGTCTTCTGGGAAGACAAATGACATATCCCAAGATGTTTGCCTAAACTATTGCAAACAGGGTCACTGGAAGCGTTACTGCCGTATGGACAAGGCAGACATGAAGGAAGTGAAGGAGAACAAGGCTCCGACTTTAGGTATATTTGTTATTGCAATAAATGTGTCCACTATTGGATTTAAAAATTGGATTTTTGATACTGGATGTGGTACATACATATGTACTGATGTGCGGGATCTGCTGATTACCAGGAGACTGGCTTCATATGAGATCAACCTGTGAGTCAGAAACGGGACGAGAGTCACTATTTTGGCTGTGGGAACCAAAGTTTTGGAACTGCCATTTGGGCATGTACTTAAATTAGGAAACTGTTATAATGTACCTAGTTTGACTAGAAACATTATCTCTATATCTAGTTTAACCCGTTGCGGGTATACCTTTATGTTCCAGAACACTGGGTGTTTTTTTTTATAAAAATGATATTGAGATATACACATTAGATGTGAATAACAGTATTTATATTTTGAATATAAATGAATCTCAAACATATAACATGACAAACAAAAGGCTCAAACTGAGTAAATCATATGAGACTTATTTGTGGCATTGTTGTCTGAGACACATTAACAATACTCGTATATCTATTATTCGGAAGAGTAGATACTTGGACAGATTTGATCCTAATTCATATGTTGTCTGTGAATCTTATTTATTAGGCAAAGTTCCTTAAACACCTTTTAGTGGTAAGGGTGTATGTGCCACCGAGCTGTTAGCCCTCGTTCATGGTGACGTATGTGGGCCCATGTGTAGCCAGGCTAGATGTGGATATCAATACTTCGTAACCTGTACGGATGTTGCATCGCGTTATGGTTATGTGTGTCTTATGAAACACAAGTTGGAAACATTTGATAAATTCAAAGAGTTTCGACACGAAGTAGAGAAAAACAGACTGGAAAAAGTATTAAAAATATTGTGGTTGGACCATGGTATAGAATACTTAAGCAATGAGTTTCAAGATTACTTGAAAGAGTATGGTATTCTTTCACAGTGGACTCCTCCCGGAACACCTCAATTGAGTGATGTGTCCGAACGGAGAAATCAAACTTTTTTGGACATGGTAAGGTTAATGATGAGTCACATTGAGCTACTAATTTCCTTCAGGGGATACACATTGAACAGTGTAATACTTATTTTGAATAAGGTTCCGACAAAGTCTGTTGGACAGACTCCATATAAAATATGGACAGGAAAGAAACTGGGTTTCTCATTCCTGAACATTTGGGGATTCTGGGCATATAATTAAACGTTTGGATGGTACCAAACTAGAATCCAAATCGGATAAGTGCCTATTTGTAATTGGTTATCCTAGGGAAACCGATTTCCACAACCCATAAGAGAGCAAAATATTTGTTGCTCTCCATGGAGTTTTCCTTAAATGAATTCCTAAATGCAGTGGTAAGTGGGAGGAAAGTAAAACTCGATGAAAATCAGAGTAATACTGTTCCTAGCACCGATCCCAAACGGAACATGAACAGTTCATCAGGGATGAGACTGTTCCATAATCTTCTAATACATAAGAACCACGTAGGTCAGAGGGAGTCAGAAAATAACCTAAGAGGTATGGGTTTCTGATCTCACCTCACGTAGACATTAGTCTTATTGAGGATAATGAACCAGCTACGTATAAGGAAGTGATACGAGATATCGACTCCATTTATGGCAAAGTGCCATGAAGTCCAAAAAGGATTCCATGTATACAACCATGTTTGGACACTGGTTGATGTACCATAAGGCATTGTGCCTATTGGTAGAAAATGGGTCTTCATGGTGAAGAAAGACATGGATGGCAACATACAAACGTACAAAGCTAGGCTTGTAACGAAAGGGTATCGTCATCAATATGGTGTCGATTACGACGAAACCTTTTAATCGTTGCCATGATTAAATCTATTCGGATAATGCTTGTTATTGCTGCATATTTCGATTATGAAATATGGCAGATGGACGTCAAAACTGCTTTCCTTAAATGAAACCTTTTGGAGGATGTTTTATATAACAGCCTGACAATTTTTGTCACGCCAAAACATGTAAAATAGGTTTACAAGTTAAATCGATCCATTTATGGATTGAAGCAAGCATCACGTTCTTGGAACCAACGTTTTGACGAGATCATAATGGTATATGGTTTCATTCAAAACGAAGATGATTCTTGTGTATATAAGAAGGTTAGTGGGAGCGCACTGACAATGATTGTCCTATACAATGATGATGTATTGCTTCTTAGCAATTGCATTCCCATATTAAAATCGGTGAAAGCTTGGCTTTCATTAAAATTCTCCATGAAATTCTTGGGAGAGGAAACCTTTATTCTAGGAATAAAGTGTTGGACAATATGACCCATAGCGTCACTATTTGTACGGATCACGGTGTTGTTGTACAAATTAACTATGTAACAAGGAAATTGCACTCTCATCATTTGTGATTAGATCACCATAGATATATAAATGAAGAGAGGTCCCTATGATTAGTTCCTGGATTGAGAAAGATATGAGACAGTATCAGTCCACGAAGGATTAATCATTAAATATCCCTAGCCGGAGTATTATCGAGACAGGACATCGATAATGCGGAATAGGCTAGTATTGCACTTGTGCGCGTTGTGAGGGCACGACCGCATAGTTCTCATATATAGCTTCGCTCTGGATAGACCCCTCGGAATCCCATTGGTATTATGACTATGTGTCTATGGGAGGCCGAAATCAGGGTAGGTGTGTATGGTCTTAACCTGAGACTTACATCGCTAATACTTACGATAATCGATAGACTTTCGTCTTGGTGGTACATGGCTTAACCGGTTCTGCGTACACCACTTCTGGGTTTATCAGAGAGTCGTAGTGTATTGGGTGTGATGTCAAGACGGAAGTATCACTTCAGTTATAGTGGAGATGATGTCACGCAGGATACGGTACTAGTGCTCTTGAGTGATGCGCATCCAATCATGATATTATGACCAGGTCATGAATATCTGATTATAGAGACTAGTTACCAAACATCCGACATGTGCTTCGGACGGGGCAGACACTTATCCAGCCCCAGCCCTAGCACGTGACTATCCGATACTGGCCGATATGCATAATACTACGGTATACTACGCTTGATACAGATCTATATATTCCTGTAAGAATATTTCTGGAGAATTGGGTAGGCATGGCGCTTTGCTAGAAGCCAACCTTGTCTTGTAAATCGGTATAAACGTAGTACGAGGTACTTACGTGTTCGGATTATCCAACGACCGTATTTACTGCCAACATATCCGGAGATCTCATGGGTCGCTTCCTGAAAATTCACCGATGATGTATAACTCGCACTTTAATTAATCTGGGATTAATTAGAAGAGAGAGAAAATTAATCTGGGATTAATTGCGGAGATATTTTATCTGGGATAAAATATTAATTAAAGAGAGAGAACGATTAATTTGGAATTAATCGATAAAATAATATATTCGATATATTATAAGAAATTGGATTTCGACGCGGAATTAAAATTAGATTTTAATTCGGGGGAACGAATTAATTTAGAATAATTCGTTAGCGACGTGAATAGTGAATTCGCTAGGCGTAATCATTTAATTACGACGCGACGGAAAATTCGTTAATTTGGAATTAACGAATCCGAGCCGAGAGTGATTGCGAGCGCATTCGTATTTCGAATTCGAGCGCGGCACGCAAGTCACATCAAGCGTCAAATCGCTAGTCGCATCAATCGTCAAGTCACTTGTCACTTTGAGTGATGTGACATGACATGTTGTCACTTTATTAAAGTGGATGGATTTGATGTGAATAGTTGATTTGAATTGGTGAAAAGCTTTTAAAAGCTTGAAATGAAATATAACATTATTTATTTCTTGCTTTTTGACTTTTGTATGAAAAGTTATATATGTTTTATTTATTATTTACTTGGTAAATATATAAAGCAAAATGTAAAAGCTTTTCTCTCTCTCTCTTGGAATCATTTACGGTTTTCACTCTTTGGAGCCAAAAACCCTCATTTCTCTCTTCTCCCTCTCACGGCTCACTGCCGATTTCTTCTCAAAATTTTTGGTAAGACCGAATTTGTGAGAAGCAAAGAAGATGAAGAAGTGCTAGCACACACCTTGGGTTATACGTAGGTGATAGGGAAACGAATTTATGAGCTTGGAATTCCTTATTGAAGCTTGAAGCTTGGAGCTTCAATGGTGTTCATCAATGGCCGAATATGGAGGAGTTCAAAACGCCCAAAACCGCACAGCCCACTGTCAAGGAGAGCTACTGCCGAACTGCTTGGAGGAAGAAAATGGCTTGTGTTCTTCTTTGCATCAAAACCGACCATTGTGAGTATATTCTGCACCTCCTATGTTGTGTATTCATGCGTTTTCTTGCTTGATTTGTTGATCTTGGGACCTATATTAGATCTCAACAATGGTATCTTGAGCTATTATAAAGCATGAAAAAAAGTTAGGGTTTATTTTGGGCAAAATCGATTTTGACTTGTTTTGGTTAAATTGATTGTTTAAGCATGCTTGGATGATGTTTAATTGAGATTGTGCATGATCAATTTCATGAAATTGGATTGGATTCAATTTTCCCTAATTTTGGGCATGACAAATTGGGTAAAATCAATTGAAGCATGATTTGGTTGAATTGGTTGATTAAGTATGCTTGTATGTTGATTAATTGAAGTTGTGCATGATCAATTTCAAGAAAATTGGATTGGATCAATTTTCCCCAATTCTTTAGGTTGAACATGTAACTTGAAATTGGGTAAAATGTGTTTGAGCATGTTTTAATTAAATGGATGTTTAAGTATGCTTAAAACATGTTTTATTGAGATTGTGTGTGATCAATTTCAAGAAAATTGGATTGGATCAATTTTCCCCAAATTGGAGGCATGGCCGAAAATAGGATAACCCTAATGTCTTGGTAATTTGTTTTGTTGATCATTGGATGACTTAAAACAATTGGGTAATGTTGTTTTAAAGTTCAATTGAATTGAATTTTGATTTGGAACAATTTTCCCTTTATAAAGTGGGTTGACCGAATTCAATTGGACATGAAATTCATTGTGATTTTGTTGTTTGATTCATTGGATGAGTTGAATTGATTTGTAAATTATGATTGTGGACTCAATTGGATTGAAACCGAATCGAATTGAAAAACCCCTAATTGCCGAGACTTGAAAGCATAAATTGGGTTTGATTTTAATTGAATTGTGTTGGACACTATTTGGTTGTTAAAGTGCATGATTAATTAGGCTAATTGATGTTTTAGAAATGTTAATTGGGTAATTGATTGTATATTACACTTAGGTTAATTAATTGTGAAATTTGGAATTTTATAAGTTAATTAATTTGGGCTTGATTTTGGAAATTGGGCTTGTTAGGTTGTAATTGGGCTTTTGGGCTTTGTTGTAACAAAGTTGGGTTTAGGCAAAATTGGTTGAATCCAATTAGGCCCAAAACCGAATCAAAAGGTCCAATTATGACTTAATGGACCTTAATTATTTAATTGGGCCTAATGGGCCAAAATTAATTTAAAGGCTTATGGGGTAACTCCCGGATTGGACTTTGGTTATCGGTTTGACCCGAGTTGACCAAAAGTCCACGCCTTAAGAAATTAATTAAAAGCCCATTGGACTTGAATTAAATAAACGTTGGACGTTAATCGGGCTTTGAGACCCGTTGCGATTAAATTTGGAATTAAGTCGTATAGGTTCATTAAATATAGTGTAATATTTAATTTGGAATTAAATAAATGAATTAGTATTAAATACATATAAATTGGATTTAATGTTGTAGTTTAATTTAATTCAAGAATGTGTACTTTGAATACTTATTCGCAAAGACGAGTTTGACTCGCACAAAATCAAATCGTTGTTTGAACATTGGATGATCACTTAATTATCAGATTAATTAATTGGATTGATTGATAACATGCTTGTGTGAATACATGGTTGCGATGCATGAATAATGTATATCGGATAGATATTAGTCGGGTGGGACAATTTTGGAAATTGTAATAAATTTGATTTATTAATTGGACCTGCGTGTCCAGCCTTATGTCCTATTTCTTTGTATTCTCTTCTCACCTATTCCCCTCTATGTATATGTGGTTTCTTTAGAAGTGTAGTGTAACGGGTAGAAGTAAGTACATGTGCTAGCGGGAGAGAGAAAGTGAGAGATTTGATATAGGATCAATGTAAAATATCCATCCGCATATCATTATTATTTTACATATGCGCTTTATTATATGTTTAGAATGCATGTTTAAGGGTGTATGATGATGAGACCTTAACAAAGATAATAAATTGGTAGCCAATTTGCACGCGAAAAGCCCTCATCAAATATCATGCGTCTTTTCCTTCCATTGAGTGATTCTTACTCAAGATCTGAGATTGGCAGGGGTTGTTGGCCAAAGTCAAGCCCTTGTCCGTCAAAGATGTGTTTTAATCACGAGGCTTTGTTCCATATCGGTGTCGTGTCCAAGTTGTGGTTTGTTGGCCAAAGTCAAGACCACTTCTTGTCCATTGACATTGATTACGAAGCTTCCATGTCAATGGGTCCGCGCTTGACTGGGATCACTAGGTTTGTTATGCCAAAGCCAAGGCCTAGTTGATTCAGAGGAAAAAGGTTAGGGTATACATTCGATGTATAGGCATATATAAGATATATGTTTGGGACTTGGATGTCCACCTACTGGATCTAGGAGTTGGATGAGATCCAATTGATCTTCGAGATCTACTTAGTTAATTATCATACAATTTGTTGGCCAAAGTCAAGATTGTGTGATATTTAACGGGATCCTAGCCCACTAGGAAACACGGTTTCCCGAGTACTCGACAGAGGGTTAGAGGCTCGACGAAAAATAGTGGGAGGCAAGAATTGAATTTGCAATACTCGTTCAATTACTCGCCATACGCGCTCATTTAAATTATTTCGTCGTAATATTAAATGTTAGTTGGACTAATATTTAAATTGTTGTTTTAATATATAGTTGGACTGCATTATACTTGATTATATATAATTAGATTATATTAATCAATATATTTGAATTAATTAATTTCAGTTTACAGTTGATTTTATAATTGGATTATAGTAATCAATGTAATTGAGGTTAATTAATTTGGATTATATTTGATTATATAGTTGGACTATTATAATCATTATAATATATATAGTACTACTAATCGTTGATTAAATAGTTGGACTATTGTAATCAAGATAAAATTGAAAAGTTGGATATTTTTAAAATATAATCTGGGATTAAAATATTTTAAATGATTTAATTTTCAAATTGGGAATAAATAATAGGTTACTTTATTTAATAAAATAACTTATTATACCTTAAGCCCAAATTAAGCAAAATAAGTAGAGCATAAAGTCTTTGGAAGATTTATGTGATGATCACTTTAATGCTTAATTTAATATACTTGTCATAAATCTAATTTTAGATTTAAGAAGTATTAAAATTGCAATTTATAATTCTTGGAGAATTAATTGACTATTCTAGAGAAGATGAAGTCAAAGTTTGCAATTGGGCATGTAGCACGAGGTACACATCGTTTCGATATTCCGAAACCCAAGGCTTGGCCAAAGGTTTGTGAAATATTGAAAAGATAATTGACATATCCCAAAGTGACTACCATTTGGATATGGAAGACACGAAGGAATTAAAGAAAGGGCGAGGCTCTAACTTTAAAAATATTTGTCAAAGTTATGTTCACTACTAGTATTGAAATTGGATTTTAAATACTTAGTGTGGTACATAAGATATATGTATTGATGTTCAGAATCCGCTATGAGCTGGATACTGACTTCAAGCCGAGATTTCTCTGCGAATCGGAAACGGGACGAAAGTCGCTGTTTCGACCATAGATACCTAAGTTTAGGAACTACCCTTTGGGTATATACTTAAATTAGGAACTGTTATAATGTAACTAGTTTGACTAGAAACATTATCTCTATATCGCGTATAACCCGCTGCGGGTGTGCCCTTTGTACCTTATATCTAGAACAACTAAGTGTTTCATTATATAAATATGATATTGAGATAAACACATTAGATGTGAATAACAGGATATATTTTGAATATAAATAATATCTCAAAATATAACATGACAAATAAATAGCTCAAATTGATTTGATCAGTTAAGAGACTTAATTGTGGCATAGTTGTCAGGACACTACTAAACAAGAATCGTATATCCGCACTTTTGAAGAGCGGGTACTAGGACTGATTTGATTCCATTCAAATAAAGTTACGAATCTAGTTTATTAGGTAAAGTACCTAAAATACTATTTACTTGGTAATAGTATAATGGCCACGGACCTGTTAGCCCTATTCATGGTGAAGTAAGTGGGCCCATATCTAGCTAGGCTAGATGTGAACATGAATATTTCTGGTGACCTTAACGGATGTGGCATCACGTTATGGTTATGTGTTTCTTTTGAAGAACACAAATCGAAAACTTTTAGAGTTTCGACACGAAATAGACAAACAGATCGGCTAGAGTATTATACCGTCACGGTAAGACCGTAATGGAAAATACTTAAGCAATAAGTTTCTTATATACTTAAAGAGAGTATAGTATTCTTTCAAATGGGGACTCCTCTCGGAACACGTCAAAGTGACGGTGTGTCCGAACGGATTAACCGAATCATGTTAGACATGATAAGGCTAATCATGAGTCGCTCTGAGCTACCATTTCCTTCAACGGATAAGTTTTAACAGTGCAATAACTTATTTAGAATAAGGTTCCATATAAATCTGTTTGACAGATGTCATATAGGATATGAACAGGGAAGAAACGAGGTTTCTCATTCCTGATAATTTGGGTATGCCAGGCATAACGTTTGGATGATACCAAACTAAGGACCCAAATTGGATAAGTGCCAAATAAGTTATCCTAAGGGAAACCATAAGTATAGGACTTATATATCTCACATGAGAACAATGTGATTGTTGCTCACCATGCGGTTTTCCTGAGAGGAATACCGATATGCAGTGGTCAGTGGGAGCATAGTGATACTCGATGAAAATCGGAGTAATACTGTTCAAGGCACAAGGTCCGTAATGGAACATAAATAGTTCATCGATGATGAATCTGTACCATTAATCTTCGAATACACAAGAACTGAGTAGATCGGATTGAGTCAGAAAACGACCTAGGGTATGGGTTTCTGATCTAACCTCATAAATATGTCAATCTTATGAAGGTATATCCACCGACTACGTTTTGAGGAAGTGATACGAGGTATCGACTTCCTATTATGGCAAAGTGCCATGAATCCGAAATGGATTCCATGTATAACAACTATTTTGGATACTAGTTGTTGTACCACAAGGCATTGTGCCTATTGGTACATTAAATGTCTTCAAGGAAGACATACATGGAAGGCAACATACCAACGTACAAAGCTGAACTTTTGACGGAAAGGTATCGTTATCAACATTGTGTTAATAACGGTTCAACCTTTTACCTGCTGCCGTGGTAAATCCATTTTGAAGATGCTTGTTGATAACTGCATATTTCATTTATGAAATGTGTCAGTTGCAGATCAAAATCGCTTTCCTGAAAAGGAAACCTTTTGGAGGATGCATACAACATCCTGACGATTTTGTATAACCAACAAACGAGGTTTACGGGTTATTCGATCCATGTTTGGATTGAAACAAGCATAAGGTTCTTGGAACTGACGTTTTGAAATAATCATAATGGTTTATGATTTGACTCAAAACGAAATAATTCTTGTGTTTATAAGGAGGTTAGTGAGAGAGCACTGATAATGAAATTCCCATAAAACAATCGGTGAAAGCTTGGCTTTCATAAGAAATTCTCCGTAGAATTCTGGGGAGTAACAACCTTTATTCAAGGAATAAAGATCTACTGGGATAGATTTGGAGTTGTTAACACTCTGGGAAATTGTACATTTAAAATGTACTTGTATTGGTGTCTCATACGCTTCGAGCATATGGAGTCACAATCAGGTCAATCCAAGTGATAGTCACTGGATTGAAGATTAAGAACATCTGTTAGTATCTGAGAGAACTAAAGATGCTGTCTTAAATTATGGAGTAGGAGAACTTGAAGTGACTAGGATCACTGTTGCAAGTTTCCAAACCGGTAAATACTGCGGTACTATAAAGTTTGAACACTGGGACAGTGAGCTGGAAATCTTCCGAGCAAGATAACTGTTGCCGAATAAACAACAAATGCGGATTATTGCTGCAGCTGAGCAGCAGCAACAGCAATAGAAGCCATTTGGATCGAAAATAAATCTAATTAGATTAGATATAGTTCTTTTAGCAGCTGAGCTAGGCGTCAGCACAGGCTAAGGAATTAAAGGTCTCATCGACGATCCAGATATATACTTCTATATTCATCTGATTCGTTCGGATCATACATCGTGGCGATGTGATGATCGTATAAATCGCGTCAGAAGATAATTACGCAAATCCGCTGACGAAAACCTTTCCTCAGCAATTTGAGCGAACAGTACATAGTTCGGGTGTTAGACACTCGAGTGACTGGCTATGTGCCAAGTGGGAGATTGTTGGACAATATGACCCATAGCGTCACTATTTGTACAGATCACGGTGTTGTTGTACAAATTAACTATGTAACAAGGAAATTGCACTCTCATCATTTGTGATTAGATCACCATAGATATATAAATGAAGAGAGGTCCCTATGATTAGTTCCTGGATTGAGAAAGATATGAGACAGTATCAGTCCACGAAGGATTAATCATTAAATATCCCTAGCCGGAGTATTATCGAGACAGGACATCGATAATGCGGAATAGGCTAGTATTGCACTTGTGAGCGTTGTGATGGCACGACCGCATAGTTCTCATATATTTAAGTATTGGATACTTATGCAAGTGCGATAGGAGGTTGTGTTTCACCGATGGTACGGGAAACAGCTTCGCTCTGGATAGACCCCTCGGAATCCCATTGGTATTATGACTATGTGTCTATGGGAGGCCGAAATCAGGGTAGGTGTGTATGGTCTTAACCTGAGACTTACATCGCTAATACTTACGATAATCGATAGACTTTCGTCTTGGTGGTACATGGCTTTAACCGGTTCTGCGTACACCACTCCTGGGTTTATCAGAGAGTCGTAGTGTATTGGGTGTGATGTCAAGACGGAAGTATCACTTCTGTTATAGTGGAGATGATGTCACGCAGGATACGGTACTAGTGCTCTTGAGTGATGCGCATCCAATCATGATATTATGACCAGGTCATGAATATCTGATTATAGAGACTAGTTACCAGACATTCGACATGTGCTTCGGACGGGGCAGACACTTATCCAGCCCCAGCCCTAGCACGTGACTATCCGATACTGGGCCGATATCCATAATACTACGGTATACTACGCTTGATACAGATCTATATATTCCTGTAAGAATATTTCTGGAGAATTGGGTAGGCATGGCGCTTTGCTAGAAGCCAACCTTGTCTTGTAAATCGGTATAAACGTAGTACGAGGTACTTACGTGTTCGGATTATCCGACGACCGTATTTACTGCCAACATATCCGGAGATCTCATGGGTCGCTTCCTGAAGATTCACCGATGATGTATAACTCGCACTTTAATTAATCTGGGATTAAAGAAGAGAGAGAAAATTAATCTGGGATTAATTGCGGAGATATTTTATCTGGGATAAAATATTAATTAAAGAGAGAGAACGATTAATTTGGAATTAATCGATAAAATAATATATTCGATATATTAAAGAAATTGGATTTCGACGCGGAATTAAAATTAGATTTTAATTCGGGGGAACGAATTAATTTAGAATTAATTCGTTAGCGACGTGAATAGTGAATTCGCTAGGCGTAATCATTTAATTACGACGCGACGGAAAATTCGTTAATTTGGAATTAACGAATCCGAGCCCGAGAGTGATTGCGAGCGCATTCGTATTTCGAATTCGAGCGCGGCACGCAAGTCACATCAAGCGTCAAATCGCTAGTC
The DNA here is from genome assembly GCA_019454045.1 of Zanthoxylum bungeanum. Lineage (NCBI taxonomy): Eukaryota > Viridiplantae > Streptophyta > Magnoliopsida > Sapindales > Rutaceae > Zanthoxylum > Zanthoxylum bungeanum. Next base: position 44,206 of record SKCR01040876.1, on the reverse strand, counting down.
GCATCAATCGTCAAGTCACTTGTCACTTTGAGTGATGTGACATGACATGTTGTCACTTTATTAAAGTGGATGGATTTGATGTGAATAGTTGATTTGAATTGGTGAAAAGCTTTTAAAAGCTTGAAATGAAATATAACATTATTTTATTTCTTGCTTTTTGACTTTTGTATGAAAAGTTATATATGTTTTATTTATTATTTACTTGGTAAATATATAAAGCAAAATGTAAAAGCTTTTCTCTCTCTCTCTTGGAATCATTTACGGTTTTCACTCTTTGGAGCCAAAAACCCTTCATTTTCTCTCTTCTCCCTCTCACGGCTCACTGCCGATTTCTTCTCAAAATTTTTGGTAAGACCGAATTTGTGAGAAGCAAAGAAGATGAAGAAGTGCTAGCACACACCTTGGGTTATACATAGGTGATAGGGAAACGAATTTATGAGCTTGGAATTCCTTATTGAAGCTTGAAGCTTGGAGCTTCAATGGTGTTCATCAATGGCCGAATATGGAGGAGTTCAAAACGCCCAAAACCGCACAGCCCACTATCAAGGAGAGCTACTGCCGAACTGCTTGGAGGAAGAAAATGGCTTGTGTTCTTCTTTGCATCAAAACCGACCATTGTGAGTATATTCCGCACCTCCTATGTTGTGTATTCATGCGTTTTCTTGCTTGATTTGTTGATCTTGGGACCTATATTAGATCTCAACATAAAGATCTATTGGGATATATCTAAAAGTTATTGGCACTCTCCGAGAACTCGTACATTGACAAACATATACGCGACCTGGTATCTCATATGCTTTGAGCAACTGCAGTCACTATCAGGCCGATCCAGGTGATGGTCACTAGATTGATGTTAAGAATATCCTTTAGTATCTTTAACGAACTAAGGATGCTTTCTTAATTTATGGAGATGGAGAACTTGAGGTGACTGGGATCACCGATGCAAGTTTCCAAACCTATAAAGACGACTATAAGTCGCAATAAGGGTACATATTTTTTTGTTTAAACAACAGAACAGTGAGCTGGAAATCTTCCAAGCAAGATATTGTTGCCGATTCAACAATAAAAGTGAAATACATTGATGCGGCTGAGGCAGCAAAAGAAGCATTTTGGATCTTTAAAATTCCAAATAGGATTATGAGTAGTTCTGTTAGCAGCTGAGCTGGGCTACAGCACAAGCTAAGGAATTACGATCTCATCAATGATCCAAGTATGTACTTAGACGGTTTCATCTGATTCATAAGATCATACATCGTGGCGATGTCAAGATCCCATCAGATGACAACTTTGCATATCCGCTGGCAAAAGTGATTTCTCAGCATAAGCATGAGCGACCCGTACATAGTTCAGGTGTTAGACACTTGAGTGATTGGCTATAGGCCAAGTGGGAGATTGTTGGACAATTATGACCCATAGCATCACTATTTATAAAAGACATGGTGTTCTTTGTACAAATTAACTATGTGACAAAGGAAATTGCTTTTTTATCATTTTGTAATTAGATTACTTGGATATATAAATGATAAAAGTCCTTATGATTAGTTCCGAATTAGTAAGATATGAGACAGCATTAATCCACGAAAGGTTTAATCATTAAATATCCCTAGTCGTAGTATTATCGAGACTGGACATCGATAATGCGGAATAGGCTAGTATTACACTTGTGCGCGTTATGAAAGCTTAACGGCATAGTTCTCATATATTTAAGTATTGGATACTTATGCAAGTGTGATAGGAGGTTATGTTAGCCGTTGGACCGGGAACAGCTTCGTTCTAAATAGACACCTCGGAATCCCATTGGTAGTATGACTATGTGTCTATGGGAATCTGAATCAGGGTAGGTGTATTTGGTCTTAACTTGAGACTTGCATCGCTAATACTTACAACAATCAGTACGTTTTGGTTTTGGTCGCCCGAGGCTTTAACAGGTTCTATGTACTCCTCTTCTGAGTTTACTGAGAATTGTAGTGTATTGGGTGTGATGTCAAGATGGAAGTATCACTTTAGTCATATGGAGATGATGATCACGTAGTGATACAGAACTAATACTCTTAAATGCTGCAGCTATCGGGATAGTATGACTAGGTCATGATTATCCGATTACAGAGACTAGTTGCTAGTGATCCGATATATGCTTCGTACGGGGTAAACATAATTCCAGCCCCAGGCCTAGCATGTGACATCCGATTCTGGATCGCAATACGCAATACATTGTATACTAGGCCTGATACAGATTATATATATTCCATATTGAATATATTTCTGGAGAATTGGGTAGGCACGGTGCTTTTCTAGAAGCCAACCATGTCTTGTAAATCGGTAAGAACATGGTACCGGGTACGCACATGTCGGATAGTCCGACAACCAAATTTACTGAAAACATATCCAGGGATCTCTTGGGTCGCTTCCCAAAGATTCACCGATGACATTTGACTCGAACATAATTAATCTGGGATTAATTATGAGAGAGAAAATTAATCTTGTATTAATTGCGTCAAGAATTAATCTGGGATTAATTCGACTAGAAGAGAGAACGTGATTAATTTGGAATTAATCGGCAAAATAAATTTAATAGTTAAATTGGATTTCTCTATTTAATTTATTTACTTGGGCTAAAATAATATATTAGATGTATTAATTGAAATTGGATTTCAATGCGGAATTAAATTAGATTTTTATTCTAGCGAATGAATTAATTTGTAATTAATTCGTAAGCGACTTCCGTACTAATTCTGCGAGGCATTATTATTTAATTAAATTGGATTTAATTACGTTGCGACGAAAAATTCGTTTAATCGGATTAAACGAACCCGAGCCCAAAGTGTGTTGAGTAACCCAACTTGAATTTTGAATTTAAGTGTGGGACCCACTAACTTACATCACTAGTCATTCAAGTTGATGGAAGTGGTTGGGAGCTTTTATGGTGACTTACACAACACTCTTTGATTTTTCTTTTTGGGAAAGGATATACCACTTTTAAAAAGTTTATTTTGGTAATTTGGTTTTTAGAAAACAAAAATATCAAAAAAAATATATCAAAAAGCAAAAACTATCTCCCTCTCTCCCTCAATGCCGTGACTTCTTCTTCTCCAAGGAAAAATTTTGTTGCAAAATTTTTCTTAAACTAGCACTTAAATAGTGAATCAAGGTGATAGGGAAACTCACCTTTGAGTTTGGAATTCATTTCAAAGGCTTGGAGCTTCCATTATTTGAACTTCTCTACCAATCAATGTGAGTATTTCCGCAATTCCTCTTGTTTATTCACACTAGAATCATGTTTAGGATCTTTGGCATGTCTTAGAGACACTAACAATATTATTATTTAATTAAATTAGATTTAATTACGTAGCGAAGGAAAATTCATTTAGTCGAATTAAACGAACCGGGCCCAAAGTGTATAGTGTAAGCCAACTTGAATTTTGAATTCAAAGTGGTAGGACCCACTAACTTCCATCAACATGTCACATGTTTTATGGAAGTTGTTGGTTGCATTTAATGCAATTTTACACACATCTAAAGCTTCTTGGACAAGCTTTGTATCATAATATTATTGACTTTTGGAAAGTGAAAACACATCTCTCTCTTTTCTTCTCCCTTGGCCGAAACTTGCAACTCTTGGAGGGCAAAATTTTCTTTCAAATTTTGATCAAAGCTAGCACTTTGGGAGTCTTTGAAGGTGATAGGGAAACTCACCTAAGAGTTTGGAACTCAACACAAAGGCTTGGAGCATCTACAACAAAGAAAGTTTTGAACTTCTCATCCAAATCAATGTAAGTATTCCGCAACTTATTTTTGATTATATTCACACTAGAATCATGTTTAGGATCTTTGGCATGTCTTAGAGACACTAACAATGGTATCATGAGCCACCTAAACTTGATTTCAAATTCTAGGGTTTATGGACTTTAATTTGGGATTTTTTGCTTAGAGCTTGATTTGCCTAAATTGATTGTGTGGTTGTGTTAGTATGATGATGAATTGGATTTGTGCATCATTGGATTTGAGAAAAATTGATTGGATAAAAAATCCACAATTCTTTATGCATGGCCGAAACTTACCCTAGAAAATGCTCATGGTAATTTTTTGAATTTGACGATTGGATATGTTAATTGGCATGAAATGAATATTAATTGTTGATTTAATTGTATTGAAATCAAAATTGAATGTTATTTCCTTGCCTTTCCCGTGAGTATGAAGCATGTTGTAGAATTGATTTTGCTTCAATTTGTGTTAGACATGAATTGGAAATGTTGAGCATGATTAATTGTATTAATTAGTGTTTTGGAAACATTAGATTAATTGATTAATTATGGTAAATACACTTTAATAAAATTAAAGTGATATTTGGAATATTATGTTAATATAAATTAGTCTTTAAAATTAGATTGGGCTAATTTGTTGTAATTGGGCTAATGGGCTTGGTTGGGCCAAGTTTGGTTTTGGTCAATTGGGTTGGATCCAATTGGGCCTAAAACCATTTCCATAAAGTCCAAATATGACTTTTTGGGCCTTTAATAATTTAATTGGGCTTAATGGGCCTAATTTGATTTTTTGAATAGGGTGATTCCTAATTGGGCCTTGACATCTTGGGTTTGATCCATAATGGCAAAAGCCCATGCCTAAAGAATTAATTGAAAGCCCATTGGACTTTAATTAAATAGTATTGGATGCTAATTGGGCTTTTGAGACCCATTTAGATTGGATTTGGAATCCAAGTCTAAAAGGCACTATTATAAGTGTAATTATTTAATTTGGAATTAAATACGAATTAGTATGGGATACAATTTAAATTGGATTTAAAATTCTAGTTCGATATAATTCAAGAATACTTACTTTGAGTATGTATTCTTAAACGAGTTGGACTCGCACAAATCAATTCGTTGTTTGAACATTGGATGATCATTAATTAAAGATTAATTAATTGGATTAGATTGATTGAACAACATGCTTTGTGTGAATACTTGGATGTATTTATATGAATAATGTATATCGGATGGATATTAGATGGGTGGGGGAAATTTTGGAAATTATTGTAAGTATGGTACTTATTTGTTAAATTGGACCTGCGTGTCCAGCCTTTCACCTCTTATACTCTTTGTATTTCTCTTCTCACCAATTCCCCTCAATGTAAATGAGGTTTCTTTAATGTATTATGTAATTGGGTAGAAGTATGTATAGTGCTAGCGGGAGAGAGGAAATGGAGAGATTTGTTCTAGGAACAAATTGTTATATATCCATCCGCATATCATGATTATTTTAATCTCGCCTTATTATGCTTTTAGAATGCATGTTTAAGGGTGTATGATGAGACCTAATCAAAGATAATAAATTGGTTGCTAATTTACGCGAAAAAACCCTCACTCAAATATTAAGTGTTTTTCCTTCCATCGAGTGGTTCTCTCTCAAGATCCAAGATTGGCATTGGTTTGTTGGCCAAAGCCAAGACCATTGTCCATTGCGGATGTGTTTGAACCACGAAAGCTTTGTTCTATATCGCATGCCTTGGGCGGTTGTGACTTGTTGGCCAAAGTCAAGGTCACTTCTAGCTCATCGATGTGGATTACAAAGCTTTCCCACTGTCAATGGGTCGCGCTTAACTGGAATCATTAAGCTTGTTGAGCCAAAGCCAAGGCTTAGTTGATTCAGAGGAAAAGGTTAGGAAATATATATTGGATATATATCTCAGACTTGGAGGTCTACCTACCAGATCTAGGAATTGGATGGGATCCAATTGATCTTAGAGATCTACCTAGTTAAGTTGCATACAGATTGTTGGCCAAAGTCAAGGTTGTGTGTTATTTAATGGGATCCTAGCCCACTAGGAAACTAGGTTTCCCGAGTACTCTATAGAGGGTTAGAGGCTCACCGAAAATTAGTGGGAGGCCAGTACTAAATTTGTAATTTCGTTTAATACTTGCTTACACGCGCTCTTTTAATTTATTTATCGTTGTTATAAATATATTAGTTGGACTAATATCGAATATTTCTTTCTTTGAACAGTTAGACTGTACAAGACACTACTCCATTTGTAGCTGGTTATATAGTTGGACTATAGTAACCATTACATTTTGAGTGTACCTGAAATTGTTGATTGAATAGTTGGACTATTGCAATCGAGATGGCTGGAAATATTAGCGTTATGGACATCATCATAGGCGATAATGTCTTTAACGGCTCTAATTTTCCAGATTGGGAGATGAACCTCTGGATAGTCTTGGGGGCTGAGAAGTTACTATATGTTATAGAGAAACCTCTCGGGCCTGAGCCCGGAGTTAAGCAAATAGTAGAGCATGAGCTTTGGAAGACTCATCGTGATGATAAATTTAGTGCTCAATCCGTTATGCTTGCCGCAATGACTCATAAATTTCGTCGTCAGAACAAAGGATTGGATCCTTATAGTATGATGTTGAAATTGAAGGATCTTCACAGATCTAATCTTAGATCTAAGAAGCATGAATTGCACAAGAAGCTCTTTCACTCGCGTATGTCAGAGGGTACATCTGTCGAGCACTATATGTCGAAGATGATTGCTGACATCAAAAAGCTAGATCAGCTGGGCATAACCTTCGAGGCCGAGACTTCTATAGATTTGATCTTACAGTCTTTGCCCGATTGCTGGGGCGAGTTCATCATAAACTATAATATGATGAACCAAGAGAAAACTCTTGGAGAGTTATTGGCGATGCTGAAAGAAGCAGAGTCAGAGATTTTGAAGGGCAAGAAGCGCGAGGCGCACCTTACTTGACATTTCAGAAGGCCAAGGCTTCTGGGGGTGTGAAGAAAAGGAAGAAAAAAGGCAAGGCTAAATCATCACAGTCTTATAGGAAGACTAAGGACATATCCCAAGACGTCTGCCTAACGAGGTCACTGGAAGCGTGACTGTCGTGAGTACAAGGCGGAGTTGAAGGAAGTGAAGACGGGCAAGGCTCCGGCTTTAGGTATGTTTGTTATAAACATGTCCACTACTGGTTTTAAAAATTGGATTTTTGATTCTGGATATGGTACTCACATATGTACTGATGTGCAGGATCTGCAGATTAGCAGGAGACTGGCTTCAGGAGAGATCGACCTCCGAGTCAGAAATGGGACAAGAGTCGTCGTTTTGGCCTTTGGCACCTATGTTTTTAATCTGCCCTCGGGGCATGTACTTAACTTAGGAGACTGTTATTTTGTACCTAATTTGACTAGGAATATCATCTCTGTATCTAGTTTAACCTGATGCGGGTATACCTTTGTATTCTGGAACACTGGGTGTTTTGTATATAAAGATGATTGATGAGTGGTATTTACATCACTTATTCCCACTCATTTAGCCTAATGTTTTGTATTGTTTCTTGAGTTTTGTGAATATTTTGATGTGTTTTGTGTTATTTTGTAGATAAATAAAGTTTCAGGACAATCTGGAGGTGATTTGGAGCAAAACAGGAAAAACTGGACAAAAAGGGCAAAATCGTCATTTCCGCGTCGCGACGCCCAGCATGCGCCGGAATTGCTAACGTGCGCCGAGGACACGTGGACCAATCAGAAAGTTTACTAAAGTGCGCCGCTTGCTAAAATGCGCCGATCATGCTATCTTGCGCCTGACACGTGTCGCCATCACAACGGAGATGCTAAAATACGCCTCTGCCACGTGTCGAGATCTCACGATGCCGACAATCGCCCTCCACACGTCAGCGTGACGTCATCAATGACGTCATGAACAGTGCCATTGTTAGACAGTAATGTCCCATAGCGTCACTATTTTGTAAATGATATTGTATTATTGTACAAAATTAACTATGTAGTAATGAAATTGCCTTTTACCGTTTTGTAATTTATTTACTTTGATATATAAATGGTAAAAGTCCCTATGATTAGTTCCGGATTGAGATGATATGAGACAGTATCAATCCATAAAGGTTTAATCATTAAATATCCCTAGTCGTAGTATTATCGAGACTGGACATCGATAATGCGGAATAGACTAGTACTGCACTCGTGCATGTTGTGCCCTCACAACATGCACGAGTGCAGTACTAGTCTATTCCGCATTATCGATGTCCAGTCTCGATAATACTACGACTAGGGATATTTAATGATTAAACCTTTATGGATTGATACTGTCTCATATCATCTCAATCCGGAACTAATCATAGGGACTTTTACCATTTATATATCAAAGTAAATAAATTACAAAACGGTAAAAGGCAATTTCATTACTACATAGTTAATTTTGTACAATAATACAATATCATTTACAAAATAGTGACGCTATGGGACATTACTGTCTAACAATCTCCCACTTGGCCTATAGCCAGTCACTCAAGCATCTAATACCTGAACTATGTACATGTCGCTCAAACTTTTCCCGAGGAATAGCCTTCGTCAGCGGATCTGCAATATTATCCTCTGATGCGATCTTCTCGATCTTCACATCGCCACGATGTATGATCTCTCGAATCAGATGGAATCGTCGAAGAACATGTTTGGATCGTTGATGAGACCTTGGTTCCTTAGCCTGTGCTATAGCCCCGCTATTGTCACAATACAATGGCACGGGCTCAGCTGCTAACGGAACTACTCCTAATCCAATTAGGAATTTACGGATCCAAACTGCCTCTTTTGCTGCTTCAGCTGCTGCAATGTACTCCGCTTCAGTTGTTGAATCGGCAACAGTATCTTGCTTGGAAGATTTCCAGCTCACTGCTCCGTTATTCAAGCAAAATATGTACCCGGTTTGCGACTTAAAGTCGTCTCTGTCGGTTTGGAAACTTGCATCGGTATACCCAGATACCTCAAGTTCTCCATCTCCATAGATTAAGAAAACATCCTTAGTTCTTTTAAGATACCTAAGGATATTCTTAACCGCCATCCAGTGATCTTGTCCTGGATCGGCCTGATATCGACTGCACATGCTCAAAGCATAGGACACATCAGGTCGTGTACATATCATGGCATACATGATCGATCCGACTGCCGAGGCGAACGGAGTCCGACTCATGTTGTCTCTCTCATCTTGTGTTATAGGACACATGTCCCTAGATAGAAAGACGCCATGTGATGTTGGCAACAGTCCCTTCTTGGACTGATCCATGTTGAATCTCTTCAACACTTTATCAATATATGTACTCTGGGAGAGTCCAAGTAGCTTTCTAGATCTATCCCGGTAGATCTTTATTCCTAGAATAAAAGCTGCTTCTCCCAGATCTTTCATGGAGAATTTCAATGAAAGCCAAGCTTTCACCGACGTTAACATGGGAATGTCATTGCCTATTAGCAATACATCGTCGACATAAAGGACAATAAAAGTCAGTGCACTCCCACTAACCTTCTTATACACACAAGGATCATCTACGTTTTGAATGAAATCATATTCTTTTATGACCTCATCAAAACGTTGGTTCCATGACCTCGATGCTTGCTTCAGTCCATAAATGGACCGATTTAACTTACAAACCTTGTTTGCAAGTCTTGGTGCGATAAAACCGTCAGGTTGTTGCATATAAACATCCTCCAACAGGTTTCCGTTAAGGAAAGCGGTTTTAACGTCCATCTGCCATATTTCGTAATCGTAATATGCAGCTATCGCAAGCATTATCCGAATGGATTTAATCATGGCAACGGGTGAGAAAGTTTCGTCATAATCAACTCCAAGTTGTTGACGATACCCCTTCGCTACAAGCCTAGCTTTGTACGTTTGAACGTTGCCATCCATGTCTGTCTTCTTCTTGAAGACCCATTTGCATCCAATAGGCTTTACGCCTTCTGGTGCATCAACCAGTGTCCAAACTTGGTTGGTATACATGGAATCCATTTCGGCCTTCATGGCCTCTTGCCATAAAGTGGATTCGATACCCTGTATCGCTTCCTCATACGTAGCCGGTTCAGTATCCTCAATAAGATTAATATCTACATGAGGTGAGATCAGGAATCCATACCTCTCAGGTATTACCCTGACTCTCTCCGACCTACGTAGCCCTTGTGTAATTGAAGATTGTGGTTCAGTCTCATCCTGGATGGACTGTTCATGTTCCGTTCTAGATTCAATGCCAGGAACAGTATCACTACGACTTTCATCGAGTTCTACTTTCCTCCCACTAACCACTGCATTTAGGAATTCCTTCTCAAGGAAAACTGCATGTAGAGCAACAAATACTTTGTTCTCTTTTGGGTTATAGAAGTAATATCCTTTGGTTTCCTTAGGATATCCAACAAATAGGCATTTATCTGATTTGGGTTCAAGTTTGGTACCTTCCAAACGTTTGACGTATGCCCAGCAACCCCAAATCTTCAGGAATGAGAAACCTGGTTTCTTTCCTGTCCATATCTCATACGGAGTCTGTTCAACAGACTTTGACGGAACCCTATTCAAAATAAGAATTGCACTTTCTAATGCATGTCCCCAGAAGGATATAGGTAGCTCAGTGCGACTCATCATCGACCTTACCATGTCAAGCAAGGTACGGTTTCTCCGTTCAGACACACCATTTAATTGTGGTGTTCCAGGAGGAGTCCATTGTGAAAGAATACCATATTCTTTCAAGTAATCTTGAAACTCATTACTTAAGTATTCGCCACCACGGTCCGACCGTAATGTTTTAATACTCTTGCCTGTTTGTTTTTCAACTTCGTGTCGAAACTCTTTGAATTTCTCAAAAGTTTCCGACTTGTGCATCATAAGATACACATAACCATAACGTGATGCATCATCCGTAAAGGTTACGAAGTATCGATATCCACCTCTAGCCTGGCTAGACATGGGCCCACAAACGTCACTATGAACGAGGGCTAACAGTTCAGTGGCGCGTTCACCTTTACCACTAAAAGGTGATTTAGGCATTTTGCCTAACAAACAAGATTCGCAGACGTCATATGAATTTGGATCAAATCCGTCCAAGTACCCACTCTTCGAAAGTGTGGATATGCGAGTCTTGTTGATGTGTCCCAGACGACAATGCCACAAATAAGTTTCTTCTTTTGGATTACTCATTTTGAGCCTTTTGTTTGTTATTTTACATTTTGGAGATTCATTTATATTCAAAATATAAAGACCATTATTTGCATCAGCACTGCAAATTTCTGCATCATTCATATATAAATAACACCTGGTGTTTTTAAATACAAAAGTGTACCCTGTTGGGTTAACAAAGATACAGAAATAATATTCCTAGTTAAACTAGGAACAAAATAACAGTCATTTAGTTTAAGTACATGCCCCGAGGGCAGTTCCAAAACAAAAGTGCCTACGGCCAAAACAGCAACAGAAGTTCCATTTCCAACACGTAGATCAACCTCCCCCGAAGCCAGTCTCCTGCTATCATGCAGATCCTGCACATCAGTACAAATATGAGAACCACAGCCAGAATCAAAAATCCAATTTTTATTAAGACTTGAAGTAGTCATATTTATCTCAATAACAAACATACCTGAGGCCGGTGCCTTGCCCGCCTGTATGTCCTCCTTATGTCCCTTGTTCATGCGGCAGTCACGCTTCCAGTGACCTCTTTTGCCGCATTTCAGGCAAACATCTTGAGACTTGTCCCTTGGCTTCCCAGAAGCCTTTGTTGACTTGGCCTTGCCTTTGTTCTTATGCTTCTTCTTTTTAACACCCCCAGTTGCCTTGAGCCCAGCTTTCGGCGTTTGAGATGTTGTTGCAAAGTGCGCCTCGCGCTTGTTGCCTTTCAGAAGTTCTTTCTCTGACTCCTTGAGAATTGACAACAACTCTCCAAGAGTGTCATCCGAATTCATCAGTTTGTAGTTGATGACAATCTGTTTCCAAGTATCGGGTAGTGACTGTAGAAGTACATCTATAGCCAGCTCAGACTCCAAGACTATACCCATACAAGCCAGTTCATCAATATCGGCTATCATTTGAGTCCCATGGACCTCAACAGAACTACCATCAGTCATACGGGTGCGAAAGATCCTCTTCACCAACTCGTACCTCGCCATCCGCTTATTAGTGCGGTGAAGATCTTGCAATCTTGCCATCATATTATAAGGATCCAAGTCCCTATTTTGGCGACGAAAGTGTTGAGTCATTGAAGCAAGCATAATCGACTGAGCTGTGTCACAATCATCACTGTGAGTTTTCCATAACTCCAGCTCAAGTGGCTCAGTGGGCTTAGGCCCGAGAGGTCTCTGAATAGTATACAGTATCCTCTCCGCCCCAAGGACTATCCTTAGGTTCATTTCCCAATCAGCGAAGTTTGTCCCTCTAAAGACATTGTCTCCCATGATAATGTCACGGACATTTACCTTGCTAGCCATCTTAACTACGATAGTCCAACTATCTAGTTAACGAAAAAATGGGTACAGTCAAACTGTTACAAGAAAAATAACATTTTTATTAGTCCAACTAATGTTAAAAAATTGACGAAATAAATTTTTGTAAGCGCGTAAAGCTAAGTATCTGAATGAAATTGCAAACTCAATACTAGCCTCCCACTATTTTCTACAAGTCTCTAACCCTCTGTTGAGTACTCGGGAAATCCAATTTCCTAGTGGGCTAGGATCCCGTTAAATAACACACAACCTTGACTTTGGCCAACAAGTTGTATGATATTTAACTAGGTAGATCTCGAAGATCAATTGGATCCCATCCAATTCCTAGATCCGGTAGGTGGACATCCAAGTCCGAAACATATATATCTAATACATACGTCAATGTATCCAATACATTTTCCTAACCATTTCCTCTGAATCAACTAAGCCTTGGCTTTGGCACAACAAACCTAATGATTCCAGTTAAGCGGGACCCATTGACAAGGAAAGTTTCGTAATCAATGTCGATGGACAAGAAGTGATCTTGACTTTGGCCAACAAATCACAACTTGGACAGGACACCGATGTGTAACAAAACTCTCATGATTCAAACACATCCTCAATTGACAAAGGTCTTGACTTTGGCCAACAAACCAATGCCAATTTTGGATCTTGAGAAAGAATCATTCAACGGAAGGAAAATCGCTTAATATTGTTTGAGGGATTTTTCGCGTAATTGGCAACCAATTAATTTATCTTTGTTAGGTCTCATCATCATACACCCTTAAGCATGCTTCTAAAACATCATAAAGTGCATAAAGTAAAGTAATAGTGATATACGGATGGATATATAAACAACTTGTTCCTAGAACAAATCACTCCCTTTCCTCTCCCCGCTAGCACTATTCTACTTCTACCAAATTACATAATACAATAAGAGAAACCTCATTTACATTGAGGGGAATTAGGTGAGAAGAGAATACATAGAGATAAAGAGATAAGGCTGGACACGCAGGTCCAATTTATAAATTCCAAATTTACAATAATTTCTAAAATTACCCTTCCCTTCTAATATCCATCCGATATGCACTATTCATACAACACATCCACATTCATTCATTCATTCAAGGCATGTTATACAACCAATCAAATCCAATTAATTAGTCTTTAATTAGGTGACAATACAATGATCAAACAATTTTTGCATTTGCGCGAGTCCAACTCGTTTTGAGAATAAATACATATTGTATGAATTCACGAATTATATCGAACTACTCGTTAAATCCAATTTAAGTCGTATTCAATACTAATCCTATTATTTAATTCTAAATTAAATATATACACTTTTATTGTGCTTTTATAACTTAGATTCCAAATCTAGTTCTATTGGGTCTCAAAGCCCAACCAACATCTAATGTCCGTTTAATTAAAGTCCGATGGGCTTTCTATTGATTTCATTAGGCTTGGGCCTTGGTCAATGTGGGTCAAACCCAATTTCCAAGCCCAATAAGGAATCACCCTCATTTGCCATAAAACCAATATCAAGCCCATAAGGCCCAATTAAACATAAAAGCCCATTTATTACATTTGGACTTAAATGGTGTGATTTAGGCCCATTTTGGATCCAATCCAAATGGTCCAAATCTACTTGGCCCAACCAAGCCCATTTATGACCAAATATAATAGTTTTAGGCCCAATTCCAATTTAAGCCTAATTAACTAAATTTTAAAATTCCAAATTTTATAACTTAATTAATTAAAGTGTATGTTCATGATTAATCCTTTAAATCAATATTCCAAAATATCAAATTAATCTATTAATCATATTTTTATCTTAAATACATGTCCAACATTATTTAATCAAAAAATCATGTCCCTAATTTGTCATCAAGCATTCGGCCAAGGTGAAAAATATGGTTCCGATTTCGTTTTCAATCCAATCAAGTCACAAATGATCATCTCCATATTATTTCAAGTCATCCAATGTCTTAAAATTAAAAAATCATCAAGTCCTCATGCTTGCATGTATTCGGCCAAGCCACTTTGGGGTTGGAAAAATTAATCCAATTTATTTTCCATGAAATTGATAATGTATAAACCATTTTAACATACATCTAAGCATATTCAACCAAGCAAACTCATCAAATCATGCTTCAAACAATTTTCCCCAAATAACATCCTAATATATTTGCATGCATTTTAGGCTCTGATACCATTGTTGGGAATCTAATAACCATATCCCAAGATCAAAAACCAAGCAAGATATATATAAGAATGAATTAGATTGAAGTAATGGCGGAAACAATACTCACAAATAGCCAAATGTGGATGCAATGGATGAAGCAAAATCCTCCTTTGAGCAGTGAAGATTTCGGCCAAGCAGTGAAGAGAAGCTCCAAGCTTGAATTTGATCCTTCCAAGCTCTAAGATGAGTTTCCCATATCACCTTGTATGATCCCTTGTTGGTGCTAGCCAAAGATGTGTTCTTTATGTTCCAAACATACACAAATCTTCTCAAGCTTTTGCAACAAAAAGGGATCATACAAGGTGATATGGGAAACTCATCTTAGAGCTTGGAAGGATCAAATTCAAGCTTGGAGCTTCTCTTCACTGCTTGGCCGAAATCTTCACTGCTCAAAGGAGGATTTTGCTTCATCCATTGCATCCACATTGGCTATTTGTGAGTATTGTTTCCGCCATTACTTCAATCTAATTCATTCTTATATATATCTTGCTTGGTTTTTGATCTTGGGATATGGTTATTAGATTCCCAACAATGGTATCAGAGCTAAAATGCATGCAAATATATTAGGATGTTATTTGGGGAAAATTGTTTGAAGCATGATTTGATGAGTTTGCTTGGTTGAATATGCTTAGATGTATGTTAAAATGGTTTATACATTATCAACAATGGTATCAGAGCCTAAAATGCATGCAATATATTAGGATGTTCTCATATATTTAAGTATAGGATACTTATGCAAGTGCGGTAGGAGGTTGTGTTTTACCGATGGTACGGGGAAAACAGCTTCGCTCTGGATAGACCCCGCGGAATCCCATTGGTAGTATGTCTGCGTGTCTATGGGAGTCCGCTTCAGGGTAGGTGCATATGATCTTAACCTGAGATTTGCATCGCTAGTACTTACGACAATCGGAAAATTTAGGTTTGGTGGTCCAGGGCTTTAACGAGTTCTGTGTATACCTCTTCTGGGTTTATCGAGAATCGTAGTGTATTGGATGTGATATCAAGATGGATGTATCACTTCAGACATATGGAGATGATGATCGCGAGGGATTCAGAACTAGTACTCTATAATGGTTGCAACCATCGGGATAATATGACTAGGTCAGGATTATCCGATTCAAAGAGACTGGTTGCTTGACATCCGATATGTGTTTCGGACGGGGCAGACACTTATCCAGCCCCAGCCCTAGCATGTGATCATCCGATACTGGTTCGATATACACGATACTACGGTATACTACGCCTGTTATAGATCTAATATTCCAGTAAGAATATTTCTAGAGAATTGGGTAGGCATGGCGTTTTGCTAGAAGCTAACCTTGTCTTGTAAATCGGTAAAAACGTAGTACTTGGTACGTACGTGTTCGGATAGTTCGACAACCGGATTTACTGCCAACATATCTAGAGGTCTCTTGGGTCGCTTCCCGAGGATTCACCGATGACGTATGATTCAAACTCGATTAATCTTGGATTAATTACGGAGAGACTTTATCTTGGATAAAGTACTGTATAAAGAGAGAGATCGAATAATTTAGAATTAATCGTAAAATTATTATATTCGATATAATAAACGGAATTCGATTCCGACGCGAAATTGAAATTAGATTTTAATTCGGGCAAACGATTAATTTAGAATTAATTCGTTAGCGACGTAAATAATAAATTCGCTAGGCGCAATATTTATTTAAATCGATTTAATTAACGTCGCGACGTAAGCTCGATATTTCGGAAATATCGAACCCGAACGCGTGAGTGCACGTGGGCCCACTTTCATTTGGAAACGTGTGGGGCCCACATGACACTTGTCATTATTTGTATTTTTTAATCAAGATACAATGCATGAAGATAGTGTACAAAGCACTCAAAGATAATGCATGGAAATTGAGTGTTAGACACTCTAAGTGCTTGCATGGTTTGTGTTATATTTATATTATTATTTAATATAATTATAACATAAATATAAATTGATTTTGAGACAAAAATCATAGACTTCTCTCCCTCTCTAATTACCGAAACTGTGACAGTTTCTTTGCTCTCCATTTTCAGGTTTTTGTTGCAAAAGCTTGAAGATTTTGTGTATGTTTGGAACATAAAGAACACATCTTTGGCTAGCACCAACAAGGGATCATACAAGGTGATATGGGAAACTCATCTTAGAGCTTGGAAGGATCAAATTCAAGCTTGGAGCTTCTCTTCACTGCTTGGCCGAAATCTTCACTGCTCAAAGGAGGATTTTGCTTCATCCATTGCATCCACATTTGGCTATTTGTGAGTATTGTTTCCGCCATTACTTCAATCTAATTCATTCTTATATATATCTTGCTTGGTTTTTGATCTTGGGATATGGTTATTAGATTCCCAACAGCCATGTCATCGGATAAGAATTTGATCTCTTAGCCGCCTTGCCACGTGTCAAGCCATCATTGAGCCATGTTTCAATGTACCCAGCGTCGCGACGCTGGACCATTTGGCGTCGCGACGCTGGAACCTTACTCGCGCCTATAAATTGAGCTCGAGATTTCAGATTTCAAAACACATTCCCCTCTCTTCAATTCTTTCTAAAGAGAGAGTTTCTCTCTCTAGAATCTTTAGTTTTTATTTTTTAGTTTTTGTAAATAATTTTAACGTTTTGTTGTAATAGTAATAGTAAGTTTAATTTTGAATAGTAATAGTAATTTATTTTTACCTTTTACTTTTTACAGTTTTACTATTCACCATGATGAGGTAACTTCCCTTGCTTGGGTAAAAGGTAATTCTTTTACTATTGCTATTTAGATTAATCTCCCTTAAAAATAATATATATACTATTTAAAATACTGACTTAAAAAGGATACCGCTATATTGGTCGGTTGGTAATTTAATTTTGGTTCCGCCTTTATGGCTGGTTGGACTTAATTTGACTTAATCAGGATACCGCCAGATTGGTCGGTTGGTAATATTATCACAAGTTTATATATTATTTTATGGGAGATATCTAAATTAGTAGTAGTAAAAGTAATTCCTTTTACCTTAGCATTTTATTGTAATTTACTTCTCAGCTTTTATTTTATGTCTTTTACTTTTATGTTTTTACTAGCCCTAGTTATGTGTTAGTTATCTGGGGTTGTGATGAATTCTAATATCACCGGTTTATAAGGGTTATTTTATAGTTTGGGTAATTTAAAGGTCTACTTATTAAGTCTTAAGCTTAATGCTTCTTGTTGTCTGATCACCAATAAGATTGATGTGGTAAATCTAAAATGAACTAGACATAGGGATTTTAGGTTTCAGCCTTAGACTTAATAGCCCACGATCTTCCTTGAGGATAGATAACCCTTTAATAGATTTCCTTACAGGATAGGAATATACCTGTCGGGCGGGGGGGTAGCCATAATTGGAACTTAAACTTAATGAATCCAGATAATTTGGTTGACATAGACATATGGTTCAATTGGGTTAAACTGGGTATTTGCGTCTGACCATCGACAGAGGCTTTTGCATAATTTAGTGTTCCAGGTTAGTAAACTGATTTATTACACAAACATAAAATAACCACTTCATCTTTTAAATGATATTAGAATGATTCACGACCCTAGATCTTTGTGTCTTTTGTTATTTTCCTTAGTATTTTCTTTTGTCTTTTTATTTATTTATTTTGTAAAACCACATTCAACCAATCAAACAATCATTCTCTTCTCCATTTAATTAGATATTTGTAAATAAATAGATTCAACAATTAATAACAACAGTAGGAATTAAGTCCTCGTAGGATCGATATTTTATACTACTTGAACGATACGTGCGCTTGCGTTATACGTGTGTGTTTACGCCGGTCAAGTTTTTGGCGCCGTTGCCCGGGGACTTATATTTCTTGTTATTAATTTTGAAACTATCAAATTTACTTATATCTAATTTTCTTTATTTTATTTTGTAATTTTTATTTCTTTTGTTTTCAGGTGATTAAGAAATGGAACACTATTGGGAGATTGAAAGATTACGAGCCTTACAAGAAGATACACCCCACATCTGGGAGCAACAGTCCGGTTTCTGAGGCCTGTTGTCCAGCCCAACAATTATCACTGGATGCCAGAACCAAACAAAGCTACATTTGCTCATCAGAACGAAATGGGGAGATGTGTAATTTGTGATGGTAACCACCCGAGCGATCAATGTATTACCTTTCAGAGTGGCAGAATTATCAGAATCATTCAAGATACGAAGAACCATCATATTTTCCATCTTATCCACCATCCACCTTTGATCTTTACCAACAACCAGAACTATCAGATAAAGAACAGATGATTCATATGCTCAAAGATTGGTTTGAAACAGCTCAAATTGATGCACAAATTCAGAGTAACGCAGAATCCATACAGAGAATGACAGATCAATGAGACAATTCACAGAAAACCAGAACTACATACCTCAAGAACCATTTTCTGATGACACTGATGAAGCCTTTGAGTACCAATCATTTCATAATGACACTTCAACAGAGGAGGAGGCTGAGCAGTATCAACAACCAGAGGTATCAGTTCAGGAACCCGAGCCGGCAAAGTCTCGATTTGATTTCTATTATTCAGATTCTGACGAGGATGAAGCTGAAATATTTGTACCAACTGCATCAAAAATTGGGGATGGAATTCTGTATCCTCAAAACGAAGATCTTGGAGATTGCATTGCACACATGTTTGAAGAAGATCTAACTGAGCCAATCAATTCACCCGAATCAGATGATGAAGACCTAATGTCTGACTCATCTTTTCATCTTCAGGTGGAACAAGAAGTAGAGCAAATGGAGGAGCAAATGTCTGACCTTAATAAAGATCCAGAGCATTCAGGAGAAACATCGCTGTTTTGGGGAGTACAAATCAAAGATATCGCCCAGAAGCTTGACAGAATAGAACTTCCATTCCAAGTCAAGCACCATACAAGACCTCCTGATTTTATTTCTTTCTTTGCAGGAACCACTGGAACAACAAGGAGCAAAAAGGTGGCACGAGCACTGAATGAGACAAAATTTTTTGCCACTTTACCGTTGGAAGAGACCCTTCAAAAGCAACGCACATGGGAATGTCTTTAATAGGACGTCCAAAACAATACTGAAACCTCCTTAAAAGATGGATTTCATTCACGTCTGGCTGAAGACGAAAAATTTAGCGCTAGCAGGGAGGCAACCCATGCAATTTGTTGTAATTTATTTTTTGTGTGTGAACTTTTTAATTTGTGTGTTAGTTTTGCAGGAAAAATAAAAACGAAATTTTTCAGGACAAAGCAAGCCAGTGCAAGCGGGATTTTCAAAATAAAAATTTGACAAAATCACGAAGATACAAAGTTGATCCAGAAGAGACGGCCAAGTAAGGAGACATCTCTTGAGACGCGTCCCTATGGATTTATCAGTCGCAAGACATGGTTTTGCCAAAAAAAAAAAAAAAATCCTGCATCAAAACCCTAACCCTAAAGAACCAAGTGTCACGACACTAGGCAATTTTCATCGTCGCGACGCTGACTCAATTCAGAGACACAAAACAGGGCGCTGGCAGCATTTCCTTTCACTCTTCATCTTCTCCATCACAGCCACTTCAACCACAAACCAAAACCGAGAACCATCACCATGAACCACCGAGACGAAACCGAGCAGAGTCAATCCGCGCCGGTCAAATCTTTGCCGTGTCTTCGCCAGAACTAACCAGCAGCCGTCGGGCCTTCACGAAGCCGAACTGTTGCTGCCAGTCACTAAACCGATCCAGCCAAGCAGAGTCAAAACCGAGCCATCATCATCGACCACACCAGCCATCACCACCCAAACAGTAGCCGAAACCAGAAGCCATCACCTGAAACCAAACCGAGAAGCCGTGAACCACCACCGAGCCACCAACGCACCAAGCCGAGATCCACCAAAACTGCCATTGTCTCACCTGAACCGAACCACCACCGTGAAACCAAACCAAGAGTCACCAGAAGCCGAGCCACCTTTGCCGAACCCACAACCAACCCACTGCCGAGACCCAACCCACAACCAAGTCCAAACCGATCCGTATCCTCCACTGCCAAAATCAAAACTGAAATTACGGTAATGATTTGATAAAAATTTGATTTGGTAATTGAGATTGAATTCGGTGATTTGGTTGATTATGACTTGGTATTGCGAGAATTGAAATTGCGAAGTGTTGATATTTGACAAATTGATTCATAATAATTTGGGGGCGAAGTGTGGAGAAAGATTGATATTTGGAGTGTTTGGTGATTGAGTGTCTTGTGTTGTTGAGGATTTGTGGAAAAACAGAGGTGACTCTGTCGAAATTTTCACTAAAAAATGGTCAATTATCGATCGTGGTAAAAAACGTAAATTGGACATAAATTTTAATCGGTAATTTTTTCCAATCGGTAATTTTTCCTGTAAAATTTCAGCTGACCAGGTATTATCTTCTAAACTATTCTTCTACTGTTTAAGACATTGGGGACAATGTCTCATTTAGGTTTGGGGGTGAGGTATAGTTAATAGTACTTGTTTGTATTGTGTTTTTTATTTTTAGTCCAAAATTTTTCGATACTTGTTTGTATTGTGTTTTATTTTTAGTCCAATATTTTTCGAAAAATACAAAAAATTGGAAAATTTTCAAAAATTACAAAAATATTTTGTGTTTGTGTTTTTTATTTTGACTAAAAGGGTGAAATTGGTAATAGATAGCTGAGTAAGGAGTTTCCACTCCTGAGACGTATTTCAAACCATTTTTGAAACAAGTTAATTTTTGTTTATTTCATTTTAAATTATTTAATTTGTAAATTCTCCTTAAAACTGACTAAAATGAATCTTCATATGCTCAGTTGGCAGATATTATCAACATGCATAGTAACATACGGACATAAGTTGAAATTGAAAAGTTTGTAATATTAAGTGCTCTAGTTTAATTGGAGGAAGCATCTCATAAAGCAATGGAGTAAAAAAAAAAAAAAAATCTGAGATCCGAGTTATTAAGTCTGTAAGGGTGTTTTAACACCTAGTGCCCTAAAATCAACTGGTTTGGGAGTCACTGGCCCAAAGCTCGCTACATGGATCAAAGATGCTGCAAAAAAAATATATATATATCTGAAGTCGGAGTAATTAAGTCCGTAGGGGTGTCTTAACACCTGGTGCCCTAAAGCCAACTGGTTTGGGAGCCACCGACCCAAAGCTCGATACATAGACGGAAGGTATTGTATATAAATAAAAAATAGAGAAAAATCAAAGAAAAAAATCAGAAAAATCAGAAAAATTTATTCCATTGCTACAAAAGGTGTGAAATCTGATAGAACTTTAGGACAAAAATATTACTTTCTTATCAACTGCACTTATGACTGTTGTGGGCAAAAATGAGTTGTTTAATATTATGTTGGCTGTGTATATGGAGAATGGTAAAAATAATTGGAGAATTTACTTATTTAGTAATTTAGAAAGAAACAAAACAACTAGTAACTTGAAGTAGAAGTTTCACTTGATTAGTCACTAACTTCTTTGATCTCTTTTCTCTTGTCTTTTTGCTTTTGTGTGCATTAGTTTTATTACCTTTTTACTTTTGTAAAATGTTTGTGGGTATCATTGCTGTAAACCCTCACGAGACTACAACTCGTCCACTAGGGACACCTAGGGGTTTAAAGGCTTGTTGCATACGCTAAATGCAACCGTGATCCCTACGAAAGTGGCTTATTTAAATTTTATTTTCATGTTATTTTATTTAATGTTTTGCTCGAGGACTAGCAAAATGTTAGGTTTGGGGGTGTGATGAGTGGTATTTACATCACTTATTCCCACTCATTTAGCCTAATGTTTTGTATTGTTTCTTGAGTTTTGTGAATATTTTGATTGTTTTGTGTTATTTTGTAGATAAATAAAGTTTCAGGACAATCTGGAGGTGATTTGGAGAAGCAAACAGGAAAAACCGGACAAAAAGGGCAAAATCGTCATTTCCGCGTCGCGACGCTGAAGACTTGTGCGTCGCGACGCCCAGCATGCGCCGGAATTGCTAACGTGCGCCGAGGACATGTGGACCAATCAGAAATTTTGCTAAAGTGTGCCGCTTGCTAAAATGCGCCGATCATGCTATCTTGCGCCTGATACGTGTCGCCATCACAACGGAGATGCTAAAATATGCCTCTGCCACGTGTCGAGATCTCACGATGCCGACAATCGCCCTCCACACGTCAGCGTGACGTCATCAATGACGTCATGAACAGTGCCACATCATCAGCGTGACGTAAGCAATGACGTCATGAACAGTGCCACATCATTGAGCCACGTTTCAATGTACCCAGCGTCGCGAAGCTGGACCATTTGGCGTCGCGACGCTGGAACCTTACTCGCGCCTATAAATTGAGCTCGAGATTTCAGATTTCAACACACCTTCCCATCTCTTCAATTCTTTCTAAAGAGAGAGTTTCTCTCTCTAGAATCTTTAGTTTTTATTTTTTAGTTTTTGTAAATAATTTTAATTACGTTTTGTAATAGTAATAGTAAGTTTACTTTTGAATAGTAATAGTAATTTATTTTTACCTTTTACTTTTTACAGTTTTACTATTCACCATGATGAGGTAACTTCCCCTTGCTTGGGTAAAAGGTAATTCTTTTACTATTGCTATTTAGATTAATCTCCCTTAAAAATAATATTTACTATTTAAAATACTGACTTAAAAGGATACCGCTATATTGGTCGGTTGGTAATTTAATTTTGGTTCCGCCTTTATGGCTGGTTGGACTTAATTTGACTTAATCAGGATACCGCCAGATTGGTCGGTTGGTAATATTATCACAAGTTTATATATTATTTTATGGGAGATATCTAAATTAGTAGTAGTAAAAGTAATTCCTTTTACCTTAGCATTTTATTGTAATTTACTTCTCAGCTTTTATTTTATGTCTTTTACTTTTATGTTTTTACTAGCCCTAGTTATGTGTTAGTTATCTGGGGTTGTGATGAATTCTAATATCACGGTTTATAAGGGTTATTTTATAGTTTGGGTAATTTAAAGGTCTACTTATTAAGTCTTAAGCTTAATGCTTCTTGTTGTCTGATCACCAATAAGATTGATGTGGTAAATCTAAAATGAACTAGACATAGGGATTTTAGGTTTCAGCCTTAGACTTAATAGCCCACGATCTTCCTTGAGGATAGATAACCCTTTAATAGATTTCCTTACAGGATAGGAATATACCTGTCGGGCGGGGGTAGCCATAATTGGAACTTAAACTTAATGAATCCAGATAATTTGGTTGACATAGACATATGGTTCAATTGGGTTAAACTGGGTATTTGCGTCTGACCATCGACAGAGGCTTTTGCATAATTTATTGTTCCAGGTTAGTAAACTGATTTATTACACAAACATAAAATAACCACTTCATCTTTTAAATGATATTAGAATGATTCACGACCCTAGATCTTTGTGTCTTTTGTTATTTTCCTTAGTATTTTCTTTTGTCTTTTTATTTATTTATTTTGTAAAACCACATTCAACCAATCAAACAATCATTCTCTTCTCCATTTAATTAGATATTTGTAAATAAATAGATTCAACAATTAATAACAACAGTAGGAATTAAGTCCTCGTAGGATCGATATTTTATACTACTTGAACGATACGTGCGCTTGCGTTATACGTGTGTGTTTACGCTGGTCAATGATCTTTTGATATGTACAGCAGATGTTAATAATGATCTTTATATTTTGAATATAAATGAATCTCAAACATATAACATGACAAACAAAAGGCTTAAATTGAGTAACACGGATGAAACTTATCTGTGGCATTATCGTCTGGGACAGATTAACAAGACTCGTATATCCACTCTTTCGAAGAATGAATACTTGGACGGATTTGATCCTAATTCATATGACCTCTGTGAATCTTGTTGGTTAGGCAAAATGCCTAAAACACCTTTTAGCGGTAAAGGTGTACGTGCCACCAAACTGTTAGCCCTCGTTCATAGTGACGTATGTGGGCCCGTGTCTAGCCAGGCTAAAGGTGGATTTGAATACTTCGTAACCTTTACGGATGATGCATCGCGTTATGGTTATGTGTATCTTATGAAACACAAGTCGGAAACTTTTGAGAAATTAAAAGAGTTTTGGCACGAAGTAGAAAAAAAGACCGGAAAAAGTATTAAAATATTACGGTCGGACCGTGATGGAGAATACTTGAGCAATGATTTTCTCGATTACTTGAAAGAATATGGTATTCTTTCACAGTGGACTCCTCCCGGAACACCTCAATTGAACGATGTGTCCGAACGGAGAAACCGAACTTTATTGGACATGGTAAAGTCAATGATGAGTCGTACTGAGCTACCAATTTTCTTCTGGGGATACACATTGAACAGTGCAATACATATTTTGAATAAGGTTCCGTCAAAGTCTGTTGGACAGACTCCATATGAAATATGGACAGGAAAGAAACCGGATTTCTCATTCCTGAAGATTTGGGAATGCTAGGCATATATTTAACGTTTGGATGGTACCAAACTAGAACCCAAATCGGATAAGTGCCTATTTGTAATTGGTTATCCTAGGGAAATCAAATGATATTATTTCCACAACCTTAAGAGAACAAAATATTTGTTGCTCTCCATGCGGTTTTCCTTAGAGGAATTCCTAAATGCAGTGGTAAGTGGGGGGAAAGTAGAACTCTATGAAAATCAGAGTGATACTGTTCCTGGAACCGATCCCCTAACGAAACACGAACAGTTCATCAGGGATGAGACTATTCCACAATCTTCTAATACACAAGAACCACGTAGGTCGGAGAGAGTCAGAAAACAACCTAAGAGGTATGGGTTTCGGATCTTACCTCATGTAGATATTAATCTTATTGAGGATAATAAATCGGCTACGTATATGGAAGCGATACAAGGTATCGACTCCACTTTATGGCAAGGTGCCATGAAGTCCGAAATGGATTCCATGTATACAACCAAGTTTAGACATTGGTTGATGTACCAGAAGGCATTGTGCCTATTGGTAGCAAATGGTTCTTCATGGTGAAGACATACATGGATGGCAACATACAAACGTACAAAGCTAGGCTTATAGCGAAAGGGTATCGTCATCAACATGGTGTCGATTACGACGAAACCTTTTACTCGTTGCCATGATTAAAATCCATTCGGATAATGCTTGCTAATGCTGCATATTTCGATTACGAAATATGGCAGATGGACGTCAAAACTGCTTTCCTTAACGGAAACCTTTTGGAGGATGTTTATATACAACATTCTGACGGTTTTGTCGTGCCAAAACATGTAAACAAGGTTTGCAAGTTAAATCGATCAATTTATGGATTGAAGCAAGCATTGTGTTCTTGGAATCAATGTTTTGATGAGATCATAATTGTATATGGCTTCATTCAAAACGATGATGATTCTTGTGTATATAAGAATGTCAGTGGGAGCGCACTGACATTGATTTTCCTATACACTGATGATGTATTGCTTCTAAGCAATGACATTCCCATACTAAAATCGGTGAAAGCTTGGCTTTCATTAAAATTCTCCATAGAAATACTTGGGAGAGGCAACCTTTATTCTAGGAATAAAGATCTACTGGGATAGATCTAAAATTTGTTGGCACTCTTTGAGAATTCGTACATTGATAAAGTGTTGAAGAGATTCAACATGGATCAGCCCAGAAGGGGCTGCTTCTAGTGTCACATGGCGTCTCTCTATCTAGAGACATATGTCCTAAAACTCAAGATGAGAGATGCAATGAATCAGATCTCATTCGTTTAAGCAGTCGGATCGATCATGCATGCCATGATATGTACGCGACCTGGTGTCTCATATGCTTTGAGCATCTGCAGTCACTATCAGGCCGATCCAGGAGATGGTCACTGGATTGATGTAAAGAACATCCTTTAGTATATTAGATGAACTAATGATGCTTTCTTAATTTATGGAGATGGAGAACTTGAGGTGACTGGGTTCACCGTTGCAAGTTTCCAAGCCGATAAAGATGAGTGTAAGTCGCAATAAGGGTACATATTTTGTTTGAACAATGGAATAGTGAGCTGTAAATCTTCCAAGCAAGATATTGTTGTCGATTCAACAATAAAAGCGGAATACATTGCTGCGGCTGAGGCAGAAAAAGAAGCATTTTGGATCTATAAAAATTCCTAATTGGATTAGGAGTAGTTCTGTTAGCAGTTGAGCAGGCTAAGGAATTACGGTCTCATCAATGATCCAAGTATGTACTTCGACGGTTTCATCTGATTCGTGAAATCACACATCGTGGCGATTTCAAGATCGAAGAGATCGTTTCAGATGATAACCTTGGATATACGTTGACGAAAGCAATATCTCAGCATAAGTATGAGCGACCCGTATATAGTTCAGGTGTTGGACACTTGAGTGATTGGTTATAGGCCAAGTGGGAGATTGTTGGACAATTATGATCCATAGCATCACTATTTGTAAAAGACATGGTGTTCTTTGTACAAATTAACTATGTGACAAAGGAAATTGCTCTTTTATCAGATTGTAATTGGATTACTTGGATATATAAATGATAAAGGTCCATATGATTAGTACCGGATTAAGAAGATATGAGACAATATTAATCCACGAAAGGTTTAATCATTAAATATCCCTAGTCGTAGTATTATCGAGACTGGACATCGATAATGCGGAATAGGCTAGTATTACACTTGTGCGCGTTATAGAAGCTTAACGACATGGTTCTCATATATTTAAGTATTGGATACTTATGCAAGTGTGATAGGAGGTTATGTTAGCCGTTGGACCGGGAACAGCTTCGCTCTGGATAGACCCCTCGGAGTCCCATTGGTATTATGACTATGTGTCTATAGGACTCCGAATCAGGGTATGTGTATGTGGTATTAACCTGAGACTTGTATCGCTAATACTTGTGACAATCAGTATACTTTGGTTTTGGTCGTCCGGAGCTTTAACAGGTTCTGTGTACGCCTCTTCTAGGTATACTGAGAATCGTAGTGTATTGGGTGTGATGTCAAGATAGAAGTATCACTTTAGTCATATGGAGATGATGGTCACGCAGAGATACAGAACTAGTACTCTTAAATGCTATAGCTATCGGGATAGTATGACTAGGTCATGATTATCTGATTACATAGACTAGTTGCTAGTGATCTGATATATGCTTCGTACGGGGCATACACAATTCCAGCCTCAGGCCTAGCATGTGACATCAGATACTGGATCGTATTACGAAATACATTGTATACTACGCCTGATACAGATTATATATATTCCATGTTGAATATATTTCTGGAGAATTGGGTAGGCATGGTGCTTTGCTAAAAGCCAACCATGTCTTGTAAATCGGTAAGAACGTGGTACCGGGTGCGCACGTGTCGGATAGTCCGACAACCATATTTACTGCCAACATATCCATGGATCTCTAGGGTCGCTTCCCAAAGATTCACTGATGACATATGACTCGAACAGAATTAATCTGTGATTAATTATGAGAGAGAAAATTAATATGAGATTAATTATGAGAGAGAAAATTAATCTGGGATTAATTCGTCGAGAAGAGAGAACGTGATTAATTTGGAATTAATCGGCAAAATAAATCTAATAGTTAAATTGGATTTTTCTATTTAATTTATTTAATTGGGCTAAAATAATATATCGGATATATTAATTGAATTTGGAGTTCAATACGGAATTAAAATTATATTTTAATTCAAGCGAACAAATTAATTTGGAATTAATTCGCCAGCGACTTTCGTAATAATTTTACTAGGTATTATTATTTAATTAAATTAGATTTAATTATGTAGCGACGAAAAATTCGTTTAGTCGGATTAAACGAACCGGGCCCAAAGTGTATAGTGTAAGCCAACTTGATTATTGAATTCAAAGTGTTGGGACCCACTAACTTACATCAACTTGTCACATGTGTGATGGAAGTTGTTGGTTGCATTTAATGCAATTTTACACACATCTAAAGCTTCTTGGACAAACTTTGTATCATAAAATTATTGACTTTTGGAAAGTGAAAACACATCTCTCTCTTTTCTTCTCCCTTGGCCGAAACTTGCAACTCTTGGAGGGCAAAATTTTCTTTCAAATTTTGATCAAAGCTAGCACTTTGGGAGTCTTTGAAGGTGATAGGGAAACTCACCCCAAGAGTTTGGAACTCAACACAAAGGCTTGGAGCATCTACAACAAAGAAAGTTTTGAACTTCTCATCCAAATCAATGTAAGTATTCCGCAAGTTATTTTTGATTATATTCACACTGGAATCATGTTTAGGATCCTTGGCATGTCTTAGAGACACTAACATCAATTCCTTCACACAAGATCACCCAAACTACATTATTATCAAACCAACAATACACCACAATCATCCAATTATCAAAATTCAAATCATCAAAATTTGGGTCATTTGTTGCTTACCTTAACTCAATCTTCTCTTCCCTAATATTGCCCTTTAATCCTCTTTTTCCTTCTTCTTGATTTAGCTTGAATGGATTACCTTGTATAGCTTCAAGTTTTAACAAGAAAAAAAATTGCAAACTTTTTTTCCTTCTCTCCCTCAATCTCACGGCATGCAAGAAAGAAAATGAAGAATTATTTTTTCCCTTTTGATATTTTATCATTTACTTAAGCAATTTTTCTAGAAAAATCTAGGTAATGGAATTGTTTTGCTTGGGCTTCTTTATTTCTTCCTGTGGGACACAGAAACTGGGCGACGCATGATGTCCCGGGCTCGCGGCCCGGTTGGGAGTACGGAGTAGCCCGCGGGGGACTAAACCGGAGAATAATGGAGTCGCCACCCGGTGTGAACCGGGAAAATGAGATTTAAGGCCGCACTCACCCCTCGCAAGGGAAGGCCTCAAACCGCTGGGTTCGGAATGGTCCCTTACTTATGTCACTTGTAATAAAATGATTTATGGAATAATTCAACCAAGCCTAAGCAACATATTTCCAAGGATAATTCTACTTTTAAGTTCACATGCATGAAAGTAATCATCATAACAGCAAACATGCAATATCACACGGCAATCTCATGAACATACTTCGATCATATAATGCGAAAAACAAAGAAAACCTAAACGTAACGCAAAATAAATGGCTAATCATGCTTGAAAATGAACTGCTAAATGGGCTAAATCATGCTTGAATACCATCTCATGAACACATCAAATAAATAAATGCAGGAATTCAAATAACGAATAACAAACAAATCAAAGCAACATAAAACAAAATATGCGCCGTTTACTCAAGTGGTACGTGGAGTTGTATCCCGAGTACAGATCATACTACCGTCCATTCAGAATCGGCTATGAAATTTATGTCCGGGTTTCCATCCTATATACCATGAGAGGCGACACATTTCTCATTTTATTCAAGGGCCACAACATACATCATTTTACAATAAACGCATATTTATCTACTCAAGGGCCACAACATGCATTATTCCACAATACATGCATTTACTATCTATTCAAGGGCCACAATCATGCATCAATAAACGACTCTCATGTGATAAAAACGAATAAAACAATTAAAAAGAGATAGATGGAAATAATAGGAAAAGTACCCTCAGGTCTAACCTTTTATGTCGACTTTCGGACTCGCGTTTCACGGCAGTCGGAAGGGCTATCACTCCGCAACTCTTCCGGTTTACTGGATTAACGTCTTAGCTCGCTGTTTTACTATTTTGGTCGCTGTTTTCACTCCGTTTTGCTGCTGTTTCCTCACGGTTTTCTAGTCACTGTTTTGGTTGTATTAGGCTACTATTTTTGGTGTTTCGGGGACTGTTTTGGGCGGTTTCTGGACTGTTTTACTGGGCAGTTTTCTGGACTATTTGGAGAGGGTTTCATGCACTGATTTTTTGGTTGGTTAAGGGCATTTTATGGCGTTGAATGGGGCGTGAATTGAACTGTTTGGAGAGGGCATTGCAAATCCGTGAATGAGGCTGTGTAGGGGGTGTGCTGGATGAAGACTAATGGCGGCTAGTGGGGCAGAGGCTTTGGTTTATATTGTTATGGTCAGTCCGTGGTGGAGCGGCTGAGGACGTGTTGAGAGGGCAGGCGCTGTGTGTGGATGTGTGTGAGTTCAAGGTAGCTTGGTGTGAAGTGGGTGGACGTTTGTGAGATTGAGGGTTATTGTTTGCTGCTCACATTGATTGCATATTTATTGGTCAATAAGGGGCTGTTTTATTTAGCGTTTTGGTTGAAGTCGTGGCTAGTTGGCTTTGTGTTTGGCTGAGAGTTACGTAAGACTGTGTGGCTACTAGGCGAGGTGGGAGATGAGTGCTGCGATGGTTTGTGGATGGTAATGATGCGTGAAGGCAGAGGGTAGTGATGTGTGATGGTCTGGAAGTAGCTGTTGAGGGGCTGGTTTTGCGTGGCTTATGAGGGCTGACTACGTGATGGTCTGAGGCGTGAATGAATTACTTGTGTAGGATGGTTTGTGTGTGAGGCAATGTCAATGGAGAGTGCAGGGCTTGTTATGTGTGGACTTTGCCGTGAAGAGGCAGATGGCTTGTTGATTGGGGAGTTTGCTTGCGTAAATGGGGGCAGGTGTGGAGTGATGATATGTGTTTAGATGAGGGATAGTGAAGGTGGCTTATCTGTGTTTGAGTGAGGAGGGCGTGAAGGGTTAGTGGTGCGTTAAAGTGGGGGCAGGCGTGAAGGGTTAGGGTTTCCCCTTGTCTCACAAGGAAAAGATTTGGCATTAAAGGGAGGATTTGATTTGGTATCCAACAAGGAAAAGATTAGATTGAAGGGGGACAAATTTGGTTCAAATTAGGAATACAATATGTGATTGGTTAGGATTAGGCATTTAATTTGTTAGATTAGGAAGTCAATATTTTTTTATTTGTTATGATTGATTTTAATTAGGCATGGCATCTTTTTAATTTAGTATGTGATTTTGTTTAGTTAGGAAGTTAATATATTTGATTTGTCCAAATTAGGTATGATTATATATTATGTTTTATTTAATTGGTAAATGGCTTAAAATATTTTATTTAATTCAAATACATTATCTAATTAATATTTAATCTAATATTTTATTTAATTTGGGTGTAATTAGGGTGATTGGGCGTGTGGGCTTTTGGTTGGGCGTGTGGGCTTTTGGTTGGTGGGTTTGGTTTGTGTGGACAAGGTGTGTGGGCTTGCGGGGGTTTTGGGTCAAGGCAAAGGGGCTTGCGAGGATTTTGGGCCGAGGTTAGGTGATTTGTGAGTGTTTTGGGCCAGGAATAATTTTTAAAACGGAAAACCAACAAGTAACCCGAAGCTAAACCAGTGAACTTAATCTGAATATGAGTCAATTCTTGACTCCTCCCTTCCGACGTCCGTTTCCCGCGGCTTCCGCGACTTAAAAGGTAGTGCCTCCAACTGAGACTCATCATCGGGTTTCACATGCAAAAATGCAATGCCTACAGTCGCCCCCACTTTGATGGGACTTGTACAGTGTGTGACTTCGAACAATCCTATCAAAGTTATGTAATGCATTTTCACTTACCTGGCTCGTCTGCTGCCTCGAGCTGAGTTGAGTTGATTTTGCTGTGAGGTGGTTCATTCTCGAACCGGGTTGATGAGAGGTGGTCCATTCTTGAATCGTTACTGTGAGGCGGTCCATTCTCGAACCATGCTCCATTCTCGGAGTGTCATTCTTGGTTTGTTCATTCCCGAACCTTGCTCCATTCTCGGATTACCATTCTTGGCTTGTTCATTTTCGAACCTTACTCCATTCTTGGATTGCCATTCTCGGCTTGTTCATTCTTGAACCTTGTTCCATTCTCGGATTGCCATTCTCGGCTAGTTCATTCTCGAACCTTATTCCATTCTTGGATTGCCATTCTCGGCTTTGTTCATTCCCGAACTGTGCTTCCATTCTTGGATTGCCATTCTCGGATTGCCATTCTCGGCTTGTTCATTCTCGAACCTGTGTTTCCATTCTTGGAGTACCATTCCTGAACTGTTCATTCTCGAACTGATTTTCCATTCTTGGAGTGCCATTCCCGGCAAGACCGCAACTGATAAAGATATGGACCTCGCCCCCAGAGTGTCATACCTGGCAAGACTAATACTGATAAAGATGTGGGCCTCACCCCCAGAGTGTCATACCTGGCAAGACTAACACTGATAAAGATGTGGGCCTCGCCCCCAGAGTGCCATATCTGACAAGAGTGATACTGGTAATGTTGTGGGCCTCGCCCTCAGAGTGCCATACCCGGAAATACTGATGCTGATAATGATATGCGCCTCACCCCAAATTGGTAATGATGTGGGCTTCGCTCCCAAACTGGTACTGATGTGGGCTTCGCCCCCAGATTGATACTGATATGGGCCTCAACCCTGGGATTATTACCCGAATCCAATATTGTGCTTTTCACCGTTTCTGATTAGCTTGTTCTTTGCCACTTTCTCTTTTCTTCTTCAAAACCTGCGAATACAAAACAAACACAAAACGAATGCCAAAATGTGTTACATGTATGCATGCATGCATGAGTGTGTTTCCCATCCCGTTGGGTTAGGTCTTCTGCTAATTCTCTTGGCGACTGCTCAGTCTTCTTTTCCTCAGGCAAGCTACTGCTTCAATCTGTCTACGTTGATCGGCTCGGTGAACTAATTCCCTTCCAAGTTTGATATTTTCACTGCCTCTATTTCCCAATTTCTGAATGTCTATCTTATCTTTTCTGCTTGCTTCTTTCGGGAGTTCCCCGTGTTCTAAACATCGCTGAGTATCATAGTACCAGGTTTGAATGCTTTTGCCAAATATACTCATGTTACAGGTTGAAAGGAAGAGCCTCAAGATAGTAAGCGAAATGAACGTCTTTATTATCATTAAAAAACGGTTCAAACAAGTAGATAAACTCAATGTCTTTGAAAATGCAAGATCAAATAAACCAGGAGTAACAGCTTCATCATTCACAGCATTGTCTTCTTCCTTGGCCTATGTTCCCCCACTACTATCGTTCCCTATCCCCATGAAAGAAGCTGAGTGGTTGAGAGCTTGGAGGACAAAAGTTTCGGGCAATCCAGAGTTGATCATGTAGGTGGGTGGTGGAACGGAGTGGTAGTTTGGTAGAGGGTTTCTGTGTGTGTTGGGTTGTTCTTTTCCTGGGTCAGGTATTTTATGGGAATCTATGAGATCTTGAATTTCATGCCTGAGTTGGGTGCAGTTGTCGGTGTCATGGCCATGTAGCTGGTGGAAGTGACAATAAAGGTTCACATTTATGTGTGGCAGTGGGGGGTGTGGAAGTGGCTTGCCTTCTAAGGGTTTCAAGATTCCTTGTCCCTGTAACTTTTCAAATACTTTCGACAAAGGTCTACCAAGGTTGGAGAATTGCCGGTTCCTGATGGCAGCAATCTCGGCAGTAGCGGGCTTAGTCTCAGAATGCCCCCCAAAAGTCCTCCTATTCTGGCCATAGAACTTTCTGTTTTCAGCCTCCTCTTCTTCAATATCCATAACAGTCTCTCTCAACTGTCGGAAATCAGTAATCATGGAGGTCATCCTCCTCAGCTTACCATAAATAGAGGGCTTGGTGCCCTTGATGATCATTTTAATTTGGTCTTTCTCTGAAGGCCGAGTCTGCATTTTCAAAAGCTGGCTTCTCCAGCGATCCACATACTCTTTGAAAATTTCCTCTGGCTTCTGCTTAGTGTTCTCCAAATCACGGAGTGACAAGTCAATCTCTAAGTCTGTAACATATTGCTTCAGAAAAGCATCAGCAAGTTCTCTCCAATCTTCCTTAACCTTCTTTTCCAAACTGTGGTACCACACCACGGGAGCTCCCTCGAGCGACATTCCAAACATTTTCTGCACTTGGAGCTGAGATAAGCCAACTGAACTCATGACTGATACAAACTGTCGGAGATGCACCCTTGGATCCCCATTCCCGTTAAACTTAGCCATATCAGGCATCTTGAACTGTGCCGGCAACTGTTCCTCGAAAGTCAGTGTGTCATAATCCAGCAAATCTTCATTATTACCCCTCATCTTGCGGGTAACTGACTCAACCTGATCCCGAAGTTTCTGTAACTCTGCCTGAGACCCAGATACTCTGCCATATCATCATCAAAAGTGGGGATATCATCCCCCAACCCATTCGGAGGCTCCTCACGCCTTACATTCTCAGAATTTCCCCCAGCACGGGGCACAGCCATACCAGCCATAGCAGTAGTCAAGGCTTGCAACTGTTCAGTAATCTTGGCGAGACCGTTCTCTAACTGATCCATATGGGATACCTCATTACCGGATTCACTCATGACTGTTACTGTTCTTTTAATGAGCCTTGTTCCTTCTCTAACCCAATCGGTATCTATGATGTCTTTTTGAGACATAGAAGGTGTTAACATGACATATGTATGTATGAGGTGCATGAGATGCATGTAATATATATAACATACTAAATCAACTAAAATTTTCAAACAAATCGGCCCGTTATCATTTTAGAAGCTTTTGGGCTAACTGTCATAGGAGTGAACTCGTCCCAGTTTAAATGGCCCAACGAGTACACATCTTATGGCAAGGAGCCCAACTAATTCCAAATGGTAATGTTCCGAACACAATCACAAAGTGGCCCATCAATCACTTAGAAGGCTTTGGCCTAATCGTCATAAAATACGTTCTTGTACCAGTTTAAATGGCCCAACAAGCCCATATCCCATGACAAATGGTCCAAATGGATCCAAACGGCAATGTTCCAAAACACAAGCATAAAAGAAAGCTAATGCAAACATAAAACAATGATTTCTACAGAATGGCCCATCAACATTTCAAAAGCTTTGGGCCTAATGGTCATAAGGTACGAACTCGCCCCAGTTTAAATGGCCCAGCAAGTTCGCATTTCTGACAATAGTCCAACTGCATCCAAATGAGGATGGTCCACAAGCACATATTCAAGGAGATAATTATTACTTTAACCATACAAACCCGGTCTATGGGTGGGTTCGCAAGAGTGTAGACAAAGGCTCTCACCGGCGAAGGATGGCCCACAACTAGGTCTCCCCAATCAAGGGTTCGAGCGACCAAGTGAGCGCACCCTTTTTTTATACACTAAAGTACGTGCCAATGAGCTATGGTGTGCGATTGACTGTCAAATGGATTTCCCGTTGTAGATTCCCCAGAGGGAGGGTGGAGCGAGGCTCTCTTAAGTACCCTAGCCTCTTAGGCTCTTATCGCTTGGTGACAGGAATAAACAACGAGTCCTCCAAATTAGTCCATCACAATAGGCTAAGGGTAGATGGCCATATAGGTGCCTTCACAGCTTTTCCTTCTAGGAAGGTAGTGAATGAAGAAAGACATCAAACCATTACCAAGCCTCAAGATGCCCTTGATTAAACCCTCATTTTATCCACTATAGACACGGTCAATTAGAACATAAATCCAAACATTACAAGACAATATTTTGGGGCCGATTCTCTATCCCCAGTGAAGTCGCCAGACTGTGGGACACAGGAACTGGGCGACGCATGCTATCTCGGGCTCGCGGCCCGGTCGGGAGTACAGAGTAGCCACAGGGGACTAAACCGGAGAATAATGGAGTCGCCACCCGGTGTGAACCGGGAAAATGAGATTTAAGGCCGCACTTACCCCTCGCAAGGGAAGACCTCAAACCGTTGGGTTCGGAATGGTCCCTTACTTATGTCACTTGTAATAAAATGATTTATGGAATAATTCAACCAAGCCTAAGCAACATATTTCCAAGGATAATTCTACTTTTAAGTTCACATGCATGAAAGTAATCATCATAACAGCAAACATGCAATATCACACGGCAATCTCATGAACATACTTCGATCATATAATGCGAAAAACAAAGAACAACCTAAATGTAATGCAAAATAAATGGCTAATCATGCTTGAAAATGAACAGCTAAATGGGCTAAATCATGCTTGAATACCATCTCATGAACACATCAAATAAATAAATGCAGGAATTCAAATAACGAATAACAAACAAATCAAAGCAACATAAAACAAAATATGCGTCGTTTACTCAAGTGGTACGTGGAGTTGTATCCCGAGTACAGATCATACTACCGTCCATTCGGAATCGGCTATGAAATTTATGTCCGGGTTTCCATCCTATATACCATTAGAGGCGACACATTTCTCATTTTATTCAAGGGCCACAACATACATCATTTTACAATATACGCATATTTATCTACTCAAGGGCCACAACATGCATTATTCCACAATACATGCATTTACTATCTATTCAAGGGCCACAATCATGCATCAATAAATGACTCTCATGTGATAAAAACGAATAAAACAATTAAAAAGAGATAGATGGAAATAATAGGAAAAGTACCCTCAGGTCTAACCTTTTATGTCGACTTTCGGACTCGCGTTTCACGGCCGTCGGAAGGGTTATCACTCTGTAACTCTTCCAGTTTACTGGATTAACGTCTTAGCTCGCTGTTTTGCTATTTTGGTCACTGTTTTCACTTCGTTTTGCTGCTGTTTCCTCACGGTTTTCTAGTCACTGTTTTGGTTGTATTAGGCTACTATTTTTGGTGTTTCGGGGACTGTTTTGGGCGGTTTCTGGACTGTTTAACTGGGCAGTTTTCTAGACTATTTGTAGAGGGTTTCGTGCGCTGATTTGTTGGTTGGTTAAGGGCAGTTTGTGGCGTTGAATGGGGCGTGAATTGAACTGTTTGGAGAGGGCAGTGTAAATGCGTGAATGAGGCTGTGTAGGGGGTGTGCTGGATGAAGACTAATGGCGGCTAGTGGGGCAGAGGCTTTGGTTTATATTGTTATGGTCAGTGCGTGGTGGAGCGGCTGAGGACGTGTTGAGAGGGTAGGCGTTGTGTGTGGATGTGTGTGAGTGCAAGGTAGCTTGGCGTGAAGTGGGTGGCCGTTTGTGAGATTGAGGGTTATTGTTTGCTGCTCACGTTGATTGCATATTTATTGGTCAATAAGGGGCTGTTTTATTTAGCGTTTTGGTTGAAGTCGTGGCTAGTTGGCTTTGTGTTTGGCTGAGAGTTACGTAAGACTGTGTGGCTACTGGGCGAGGTGGGAGATGAGTGCTGCGATGGTCTGTGGATGGTAATGATGCGTGAAGGCAGAGGGTAGTGATGCGTGATGGTCTGTAAGCAGCTGTTGAGGGGCTGGTTTTGCGTGGCTTATGAGGGCTGACTACGTGATGGTCTGAGGCGTGAATGAATTACTTGTGTAGGATGGTTTATGTGTGAGGCAATGTCAATGGAGAGTGCAGGGCTTGTTATGCGTGGACTTTGCCGTGAAGAGGCAGATGGCTTGTTGAGTGGGGAGTTTGCTTGCGTAAAGGGGGCAGGTGTGGAGTGATGCTATGTGTTTAGATGAGGGCTAGTCAAGGTGGCTTATCTGTGTTTGAGTGAGAAGGGTGTGAAGGGTTAGTGGTGCGTTAAAGTGGGGGCATGCGTGAAGGGTTAGGGTTTCCCCTTGTCTCACAAGGAAAAGATTTGGCATTAAAGGGAGGATTTGATTTGGTATCCAACAAGGAAAAGATTAGATTGAGGGGGGACAAATTTGTTTCAAATTAGGAATACAATATTTGATTGGTTAGGATTAGGCATTTAATTTGTTAGATTAGGAAGTCAATATTTTTTATTTGTTATGATTGATTTTAATTAGGCATGGCATCTTTTTAATTTAGTATGTGATTTTGTTTAGTTAGGAAGTTAATATATTTGATTTGTCCAAATTAGGTATGATTATATATTATGTTTTATTTAATTGGTAAATGGCTTAAAATATTTTATTTAATTCAAATACATTATCTAATTAATATTTAATCTAATATTTTATTTAATTTGGGTGTAATTAGGGTGATTGGGCGTGTGGGCTTTTGGTTGGGCGTGTGGGCTTTTGGTTGGTGGGTTTAGTTTGTGTGGACAAGGTGTGTGGGCTTGCGGGGGTTTTGGTTCAAGGCAAAGGGGCTTGCGAGGATTTTGGGCCGAGGTTAGGTGATTTGTGAGTGTTTTGGGCCAGGAATAATTTTTAAAACGGAAAACCAACAAGTAACCCGAAGCTAAACCAGTGAACTTAATCCGAATATGAGTCAATTCTTGACTCCTCCCTTCCGACGTCCGTTTCACGCGGCTTCCGTGACTTAAAAGGTAGTGCCTCCAACTGAGACTCATCATCGGGTTTCACATGCAAAAATGCAATGCCTACACTTCCTTAATTTTTTTTTATTTTGGGCCAAGTAAGAAAATAAAATGAAAGATTGGGCTTAAAGTTGAGTAAATGTTTGTTGTTTCTAGACGACCCCGTAAATTATTTTTCTGCCCCGGAAAAGAAAATCCCAAGCGTCCCAAGCCGAGAAAAATTATTTGGGGTCGTTACACCAAATGATATAACTAACCATTCATACAATCCATATTTAATCTTAAATGCTGTTTTCCATTCATCTCATTCTCTCATGCGAATCTGATGGTATCCATTTTTTAAATCAATTTTACTAAATACCTTAGAACCATGCAATTCATCTAACATGTCATCTAGCTTAGGAATATGATGGTGATATTTTAATGTTATATTGTTGATTGTTTGACAATCGACACGCATCCACCATGTCCCATATTTCTTAGGAACTAGAAGTACTGGTACCACACAATGACTCTTATTTTCCCTTACATACCTCTTGTCCATCTATCTGGTACTCAATGACGCTAATGTGTGGAAGCCCACTAGGTATGTCATTTGCCAGTACGTCACTGTAATCCTGCAAAAGAGATGAAATACATACATGAAGCAAATGGTCAATGTTAGTAAAATAAACATGGGGCTCATTGTAGACTATTAATAGCATAAGCTTGCTAGCCTTGAAAGCTTTACTCGTTTCACCCTCACCTATATAGAAACTCTTTTCACTCTCCCTTTTGTTTTCCCTCACGTTCACTCACACTCCTTTTGGGAACACTCACGGCCTTGGCCTTGTTTTTCTTACTAGGTTCGGCCTTAGCTCCCTTAGCTCACCACTCCCACTCATTTCTCTCAAGGTGGTGTTTTCCATCACTCTCTCTTTATTACACTCAAGTTGCAACTTAACCTAATCTTTGTGGACTTGTCTAGGTGTAAGTGGGTATAAGGTAATAGGCTTTCCCTTATGTTGAAAGGAGTATTTGTTCTTGAACCCATCGTGAATAACCTTCTTATCAAACTGCCATGACCTGCCCAAAAGAATAAGTCCTGCATGCATCGATATCACATCACATTGAACATCATCTGTGTATGGCCCAATGGTAAAGCTTAATAATACTTGTTTTGTCACCTTTCTTTCGCTACAATCATTTAACTAGTGCAACTTGTAAGGCTTGGGGTGCTTCAAGCAACTCAACCGTAACCGCTCAATAAAAGCTATGTTAGCAACATTACTATAATTGCCCTCATCTATGATCATACTACATCCATTGCCATTCACATGGCATCTAGTGTGGAATATGTTCTCCCTCTGCTACTCACTCTCATCCTCTATAACATGTGCATTCAAAGCTCGTCTAACAACTAGAGATAAATTATCCAATAGGTATGCAGCTCCCTTGTGGTCACTAGTATCCTCCAACTCTGGCATCTCATCCTCAACCTCACTATTTGTAGAGTACACCTCTCCGCTCTTCTTATAAATCACTAAGGTGTGCCTATTGGGATATTGTGAAGCATAATGTCTCATGCCCAAACATTTGAAACACTTGACATCTTTAGTTCTGGTAGCTGTACCCTCAGGTTTTGGTCTAATTTTGCTCACTTCTGCAGCCTCTTTACCCTTGACACTAGGTTTGGCCCTAGGCTTATTAAAGCTTTCACTGAACTCTACTATAGGCTTGTTAAACCCTCTATCCCGCTTCTCATTCAGAACCCATTTCCCCTTCCATACAGAAGTAGCCTGATTACCAAATCTGGATATGGACTTTTTCTTGAGTTGTCTCTCTACCTTGATAGCTATGTGAAGTATATCCTCGAATTTCACATAATGATGCAACTCCACCATGTTGGCAATATCTCTATTTAAGCCCCATAAAAACCGTGTCATAATAGCATTTGCATCCTTAACTACTTTAGACCTGATCATGGCAACTTACATCTCTATATGATAGTCCTCAACATTTTCGGTCGCCTGATACAAATGATGTAATTTCTGTTACAACTCCTGAAAGTAATGGCTAGGGTATGAACCTCTTTCTCATGAGACCCATAAGGTGTTGCCCATGTCTGAACCGACCTCTCATATTTTCTCCTTCGAGTAGAAACAATCTGATCCCATTAAATCATAGAATAATCAGTAAACTCAATTGCTACTAGATTGATCTTCTTCTCGTCTGAGTAGTGATGACAGTTGAATATCAGCTCTATTTTCTTTTCCCATTCTAAGTAAGTCTCGAGATCATTCTTTCATTGAAAGGTTTGTATCTTGATCTTGATGCTACATAGATCACCATCCACATCTCCTCGTCTACCATAACCCCTACGATCATAATTCCATCATCTGTCATCAAATGCACCTCTACCATCAAGTTGTATATCCCTCATATTATACCTCATATCAAACCTCCTATCATGTCTCATATCATGCCCTGGCTGAAATCTCTCATCCACATCATCAAGATCATCATACTCATTTTCAGCTTATTTTTCATCTGGTGGTACATACTGCGGTGGTACACATCGAGGTGGTATACATTGTGGTGGCACATTCTGATGTGGTGGTATATGTTGAGGTGGTGCTCTAGGAGCACTGCCTGTTTGATTACTCTTTACATTTTTGGAAAACCTCTCCAAAGTTGTATTCATGTTCTCTATCATATATATAAACTTTATATCTGAAGCCTCAAGTTTTTCATCAATGATTAGACTTGAACCTGTCATCTCAACACTGAACAAACATATTAGAAATAACAAGAAAGTAAAATAAATATGTAAATCCTCACAATCTCACTTGTTTACACTCGAATAATATCACTCCACCCGTGTTTGCACTCTACTGGCTTTTACCCGATACTATGCTCACATTCACGGCCTTTTACCAAATTTGAGTTCTTCCTCAATTCAAATGCGAATCAAACTCAATCCAATAATTCATAACCAAATGTAGTCCTCAAGCCAGCATGAAACACAAAGAACCAATAATGTATATATGGCAGGTGGAAAATGTGAATAATAATAATAATGATGAAGACTCAATCAAAGAGACTTAAGCTAGAGTATTCAAAGTAAGGAAATAACAAATTAGCACGATGAGCAAACAAAAATGAAAATTCACGGACGTATGCAATTTCAGACCAAATTTTGGTCCCTCAATAGAAATTTTGAATTATCATCCACGGACACCCCAATGATAATATAAAACCAAAGAAATTCAACTAAAATTTTAAACTTCTATACTTTTTTTTTGCTCAAGTGATCACTGGTCACTCAAGTTCTCGTAAAAGTCTAAGTATTGACCTGTTGATGTTCAGAGTCTGATCTGAAATGGAATTCAGAGTCTGATGTGAGGCTGAGTTTAAGGTATGATACTGATTTCAGGGTTTCTCTGATGCTGAATTCAGGGTCTCATCTGGTGATGTTTCAGATTCTGATTTTGAGGTTCTGAATTCAAATATTGATACTGAGGTTCTGAAATCAAGGTCTAAGCCGAAGCTAAGTTCAGATTTCTGATGCTGACGTCCTGACTTATGAGTCTGGTGTTAGGTCTGATTCGGAATCTGATACTGAGTCTACTTTCAGAGTCTTATTTCAGAGGCTGATTTCAGCTGCTGATTTCAGATGCTGATTTCGATGTCTGATTTCAAAGGCTCATGTTGAGTCTGCCTTCAGAGTCTGACTTGATGCTGCATTCAGAATCCGATTTATTTTCAGAGTCTAGTGTTGAAGTTCCTGAATTCAGAGTCTGATGTTTAGTCTACTATCAGAGTCTGACCTGATGATGCATTCAGAGTCTGATTTCAGAGGCTGGTGTTGAAGCTCTTGATTCAGAGTCCGATGTTAATGTTCTTCCTTAGGCTGAATCTGACCTAACTTCTTTTCTTTTCTTTTTTTTTTCCTTTTTCTATCTTTTTTTTTAAATGACTCACTAGGTTTTTAGAAATAAACCAAAACAGAAGGTTAATGACATGCTTATTTCTTCAACAAAGGCTAAAGAACATAATGTTAAGGACGAACTGATATAAGAAG
The DNA here is from genome assembly GCA_019454045.1 of Zanthoxylum bungeanum. Taxonomy (NCBI): domain Eukaryota; kingdom Viridiplantae; phylum Streptophyta; class Magnoliopsida; order Sapindales; family Rutaceae; genus Zanthoxylum; species Zanthoxylum bungeanum. Next base: position 1,604 of record SKCR01040876.1, on the reverse strand, counting down.
AAAGAAAATCCAATATTTGTGAGAAAGATTCATAACGGAGTATTAACTAAGAAACAATAAGAAGAAAATAAAAAACAAGATCCAACAATACCCGAAACAAGAACAATAAAGAAACAATGTTTAAAACAGAATCAAACAATGAATCATGATAGGAAAGCAGATTTGGAACCCTGAGTTCTGATACCTAATGACAAGAAACTCACTTTGGTGTTAAACCAAGCAAACCCCGAGTATTCTATCTAAACCTCAAGAACCTTTAATCTTTGATTTTGTAGGAACAAAACCTTCCAAAGTCAAACCTAAACCACCAAGAAATTGTGTCCTTGACAACTTAAAGATGATGAATCATAGTGTTATGTTAGTATTTGGAGAAGCCACTAAGTTTGCCACACTTAGATAAGTCAATTTGAATAGTCCCAGCCAAGGTTCCGGTTCGAAACCAGAATCGAAAAATTTCGGTTCGGTTAGGGTTCACCCTTGACCGAACCGAAATTGAACTTTCAGTTCGAGCGGTTCAACGATTTCGATTGGAACCGTTGCTCCTAACGGCTAGTAGCCGTCGAGCTAGGGTAGGAAACAACGGCTCTCTGCCCTAATGTATAGAAAATATTAAAAATTAAAAATTACTAAATTACTCTCAATAATAATAATATAACAGATAGTTTTATGGGTATTTTAGGTATGATAAAAAATTATAAAACTCTATAAATAGAGGTCATTTTTAATTTATTCAACACACAAATTCTCAATTCTCTCAATTTACAATTCTACAATTCTCTCATTCTCAATTATATCATCTACATTTTCTCATTCTCAATTCCCTCATCTACAATCTCTCATTCTTTAAAATTTATTTAACAAAAAATGGCAAGCTCATCTGAGAACACAATGTCAAATATGTCAACCCAAGAGAGCAGCCCTATTATCGGTTCACAGAGAAGAGAAGTTAAGTATCGTTCCTCCGATATTTTCAAAATTTATTTTCATTTAATCGACACTGAAAATGAAGGTACAAGAGAAGTATGCAACCATTGTGAGGTTTCTTATAAATTTACTGGTGGATATGGCAATATAATCAAGCACTTGGAAAGACATCATGACGTTGAAATCGGACTTGATACAATGCAAACTCAAATGGCCAGGTACACATCATCTAGTAGATGTACGAGTTCTTTAGATTTATTTAAATATTCTGATGCTAAAAATAGAGAAGAATTTGCTAAATTAACTTGTATGTCACATCTTTATTTAAGTCTTGGTGAAAAAGTTGATTTTACTAATTACGTTCAGAATGTTTTAAATCCTGCTACTTGTAGAATGACTAGAAATACAACAAAACGTCACATTTTTAAATTATACAAAGATGTTAAAATTATTTTAAATGAAACATTTAAAGATATTAAATGTCATCTTTCTATTTGTTCTGATATTTGGAGTGAGCATTGGCAAACACACTCATACATGGGTGTGACTTGTTATTGGATTGATGCATCATGGAACATGCAAAAACAACTTATTGCATTTAGAGTTTTTGATGAACAACATACTGCACAAAATATTTATATAGAATGATGAAAGTAGTTTTTGATGAATATGTTGTTAGG